>OMPJ01030226.1:34756-46442 GCA_900312935.1 Carapus acus
TGCCCCCACCCGGCACCCTCCCCCCCAGTTTACCACCTGTTGCAGGTAAAACTGCGTCTGTAGGTATTCAATTTCCCCTTGTCTTCATGGAATTTACCCAACCCTGTCCTCCATTCTCCATTGTCAGCAACATCAACCTTAGCGTGAATGGTGCGGCACTTTAAAGAAAATTTGTAATTATTTGGTATTTAAACTGTTCATCAGTGCAGATTTTCTAGCTTGTAAATTGGTAATGGTTAGAAGGATATAGGCATTCCTCTCATGACAGACCGATCGGGATAGAACAAGATAATATGATCTCACCTTCATATAATCCTCCTGCAGGCTTCAAAACCTGTGAGTGATTGTGATCATTATAGATTTTGCTTCCATAACTGATTGTCCAACGTTACGCTCCTTGCGTCTGACCCAGGGCCCCCTCCTCCCCTACCTCCGCTGCAAGCCTCCGGCATGGATGCGCCACCCAGCTCGATCACCAGCTCGGTTCCCACCATTGTCACCTCTGGGATTCGCTCCTCCCTCCCGCCAGCTCCGCCACCACTCTTTCCCCCAGGTAACGTCTGTCCCAAGACAGAGAGCACGCGCGTGGCTTGGGATGATAATGATGATGAAGATGATGATGATGACTGCATGAAATCGTCAAGGCTAATTTCCATCAAGTATTCCCCAGACTTATTAGAGTCTTGTGCCGCAGATGTGTATAACCCCGAGGCTCCCAGCATCACCAATTCTTCCAGGCCAATGTACCGACACCGAGTCAATGCCCAGAGACCCAACCTCATCGGTCTCACCATGGCTGAGATAGATCTACCGCCCAGAGGTATAGCTTTTTTTTTTTTTTGCACTGTAAAATACTTGGAAAATACTTGCACATGGAGACTTCATAAATTAGGCAAGCAAAATGAGTAGAGTTGTACACTAGCAGTGTTTTTTAATGTCAAAAAGATAGAAGCTATTTGACAAATTGGGTTGTCAAAAAGTTGTTACAACATGTAACAGCTCAAGATTGGAATTTTGCACGTAAGCTGCGATCATTGAATTCATGTTTTTCCTATCTTTGTGAATTGGGTCTCATCCAATATGCCCGTTGTCTTCACTACAGAAAAGATTCCGAACAACAGTATGAGGATTGTCATGGAGTCTGAATCCAGGAAGAGACCCCCTGGCTCACATGATGGCGGTATCCCTCCCAAAAAACCCTGGTTTGACAAGTAAGCCAATGTCATGGAGACATGCCGTTGTGACAGCTTCTGTTGCTTTTAAGTTTCAGGGCTTAATGATGTGTCTTCTCTGCTCAGACACAACTTCAACAAGCCCAACCACCAGGCCTACCACAAGAGAGTTCCTTTCATTTCCCTGAATGCCAGGCTGCTGGTTCGGCAAATTCCCCCGGGACTTAACAACATCAGCAAACTCAACGAGCATTTCAGCAAGTTCGGCACCATTGTCAATCTACAGGTTAGTTTTTGCTGTTTCTATTTGGACAAACCTCAAAAGCCTAAATATTGGTGACCTCAGGAATTGACCCATTTTCTTTTCCTCATAGGTGGCATTTAAGAATGATCCAGAGGGCGCACTAATCCAGTTCGCCTCCCCCGATGAAGCGAAACGGGCGATGCAGAGCACCGAGGCAGTTCTCAACAACCGTTTTATTAAGGTGCACTGGTTTCGTGAAGATGGTGGTGACGGACAGGCTCTGGGACAGGGGCAGGGTCACCCTCACCAACAGCCTCTGTCACAGCCCCAAATGGTAATAACCCCTTGATGTTAAGTATGGGTGTGGTCAAACTGCAGCAGCGCTCTACAAAGTTCAGCGGTAAGAGTTGACAATGTCTCCCTTAATATTGTGCAGCCCCCAGCCACATCTCTGAAGCAGTCTGTCAAAGATCGCCTTGGACCCATGCCCATTGCCAACGCTGAGCCTTCACAGGATTCCAGCGTCGCCTCCCAGGTGCGTGGAGGCCTGTGTTTTCTCTCACCTTCATGCAAAATTTGGCATATTTTATGAATACATTTTGTGGTTTCTGTCCACCCCTCCTGTACAGAATCCCTCTAAAGTCAAAGACTGCATGGGATTTCCCAACAAACCCTCGGCCCCTGTGGAGAAGGTAGTAGAGTAGTCACAATAGTGTTTCTACCTTTCATCAGCATTTGATAGTTGTTCTCTCCCATTTGTTTCTCTTTGAATAGTCTTTGTTTTCATCTTTTTGTATTTTTTTTAGGTTTTCTCCACCTCAATGGGCCTCACAAAAACGGTGTACAACCCTGCTGCACTGAAAGCAGTCCAGAAAAATACAGAGGAAGCCCTAAAAAAGAAACAGGTGAGAGGACGAAATTCGGAGGCAAAGCAAAACTCTGAATACGACATTGAAACGGCTATAACACATCTGTCTTTCGCCAATAACTTTCATAGGAAGCCCTAAAACTGCAGCAGGATGTGAGGAAGAAAAAGCAAGAGATCCTGGAGAAACACATCGAGACCCAGAAGGTGAAATAGTTCGGTTGTATCCATAACTTGACATGTAGAAAACAGGTGTTTGTAGCAACTGAAACTAGTGAGAAGAGAATATATTTCGGAATTTTCAGAGTGTAAAACCACGTCCTCTTGTTGCAGCTCCATTACAACTTTTATAGCTATGTATTTATGTCTGTGCATGTGGGCATCCCACTTGTAAACACACAAAACCCTCTGTGTTGGTGTCTGCTTAAACAGAATGTATCGTCTCTAGGTTGCACTTGCATGAATCATTTATTGTGTGACACTCCCACAGTCCCCATTTTGAAATCTAATGGCCCCTTTTTTTTTTATCTCCCCACCATTCGCAGCTCCTAATTTCCAAACTGGAGAAAAACAAAACGATGAAAGCGGAGGACAAAGCAAAGATCATGGAAACTCTGAGCATGCTAACCAAAAGCATCACCAAACTGCAAGAGGAGATCAAGGGCATCTCCAACAGCAGCAACCCAACTCGAACGGCCAAGAGCAAGGCCCAGGTAGGACGCACAGTTGGTGCCGTCACTGCAGCACAAACGGCAGATATGAAATGAGGCCCTTGTTGGTTTTCGTGTGAAGTAAAAAGGGGAAATAAAACATGGGTGCACATCTGCATCCGATCAGATACAAACGAGAACAAAGAGATGCAATTTTTTTAATCTTCAGGCACAAAAGGAGCTGCTGGATACAGAGCTGGACCTGTACAAGAAAATGCAAGCAGGAGAGGACACAGCTTTACTGAAGATAAAGTACACCCAACTGCAAATCGAGGTGAATCCTTTTCATGTTTGGGACAGTAGGTTTCACCTTAGACATAGCGACCTATAATGTGGAGTCATCCTTGGCGGTGGTTCTGCGCTGTGTTGCATGTGCTAGATATGTCCGTTTTACTACCCTCATCCTTTGTGTACTCTCCCACTCAGGCTGCAAAAAGAGGAATCCTCGGACGAGGGCGGGGCGTAAACCCACGCGGTCGCACCGCCATCAGAGCTCGTGGTCGGGGCTCAAGGGGCCGAGGTCGAGGCGCGCCTGTCCACGCTGTTGTGGACCACCGGCCACGTGCGCTGGAGATCTCTGGCTTCTCTGAGCTGGATCGAGTAGACTTGCTGCCTCACTTTGCTGTAGGTTAACTTTCAACTGTTGCTTTTCTGTTGCACTTTCACAAATACCGACTAAACGTTTTACAATATATAATGTATTTTTATCTCTATAGTGATATCAATGACCCAGACAATATAGATATTATAAATGACTAGGTTTGCATACACCATGCGTAATTGCTCTCAAAACAAAGTTGGCATTGCTTTGTTAAATTTCAACTGAACACCTTTTCAACAATATCATGTTTTATATATATCATTATTTCTTTAATGATATTATAATTTCCACCATAATAACATAATTGTAAAGATGGGAAAAAAAATCACCATATCTGGTGGAGTAGCTCGACCCCCATTACAAACAGGCACATTCTTTTGTAGAAAAATCCACAGCGCCTCCTGCTGAATTAAGTCATTCAGTGCAACTGACCACCACTTACACAACACACTGCTTAATGTTGTTTCAAGCCCTAATGTGGCACTTGTTGGTTGCCCCTGAGGCAAACCTCTCTACGGTATCTTGCAAATATTGGCTCAGAGAATGAGGGAGCGAAGAACTAGTCTCTACGTCTTCATCAAACATAAGTTGACCTCCATCATCATTATCGCACATCACCTTTGTGTTTGAAGTGGTTTGGGACAAATGCTCTGCTATTCTATTCTATATTATGTATGGCATTGACGTCTTTTTTTTGTGCAGTATTGACAAATGTTTGGTTCTCTCAATACTGCAGCAATTTGGGGAGATTGAAGATTGCCAGATCGATGAACAGAATCTGCGGGCAGTGATCACATACAAGACACGACCAGAGGCTGAGCAGGTGAGTGACACATTATTCATGCACAAAATTCTAAATCAACTCATTTTGTTTGGTTCTTGTGGCCTTGTGTTGAGTTAGGATCAACCCTGCCAAAAGTTCTTGTTGTTTTTCTGCCCTTTGTGTCCCTCGTACTTGTCCGTCTTCTTGAGCGTCCTGCACCCCTTGTGCGCTGTGTATACATCTATTTATTTTCTGTATCTACAGGCTGCTGTTCATGGAGTGAAGTTGAACAACCAGAATTTACGTCTGGCTTGGCACAAGCCCATCTCAACTCTCAGCTCTGTGGACGCAGATGAGGCAGAGCAGGAGGAGGAGGAGGTTTGTTGTTTTAAATGTTTTTTTTTAGTTTGTTTTATTTTGTCTTTTGAGGCAGTTGAAGTATCCTGAATCGTATCAGACATGATGAAATTATCCTTCAAAGCTGGGAATAGTTGTTGACTTTTAATGTCAATTCAGCCAACGGATATCCTCTAATCCCGTAGTATACTTTACAACCAGTAGAGGGAGACATTTTACACTAAAAGAAATGCGTTCATGCCCCATTGATTTTCAGGGTAGGTGTTTGTGGTTTACCTGCGATGAAATGTCACATAGATACAGACACATTTGCACACATGAGCATATATCTGCGTCTGAAACCAAAAGTTTGTCCCATTGCAGCCATCATAAATATGTAGGTGTGAGCTGAGCAGAGCTGACAGACCTTTGGAGCTCAATTAATTTTTTTTTTACGATTTCTGAGCGGTCCTTCTTTCAGACTCGACTATTAAGTGTCTCCTTGTGTCCATCTCATCCTACCAGTTCCTCGAGGAGTCACTGAGCGACGATGCACCGCTACAGGACGACGACGAGGAAGAGGACGACAACGAGCCTCGATCATGGCGCAGATGATCACTTCTGCGAAAGGATTTCTTATTTGAAGACTTGTTTAAGGAAATCTGTCATGTTTTACTTTGGCTAGGCATCCCTCCCCAATATATATAAACTGACGAAGGATTTGTGCAAGTTTGGTTAATTTTAATATGTTACCAGTTTCAACAGTTGTGATTTTTTTTTTTTTAATTCTTTTAAAATATAGAACAGTTCTGTACATTTTCATTGGTTTGATTCTTACAGTATTGACAGTTTCTTAACTCAAATAACTCATTTGCTCTAAATTGCCCAACTCTCAAAAAACCATGTGCTGTGAATACCAGACTTCTGGAGAAAGTAGTATTGTAATGGCTGGCTGGTAAATGCTAATTTGTAAATATTTTATGTCTGGATTTTAATGATTTGTAAGAAAGCTTTGCTTCTCAGTTTTTGGCATTACTTTGAATTGTAAAAAAAATAAAGAATTGAAATGGTCTTAAAGAAGAAGCTGCCAAAAAAAAAAAAGAAAAAGAAAAAAAAAAGGAATGCAGCATCAAAGAGAGCTCAGAGCAGAGCATAGACCATTTCAACAACAAAAAAAAAACCTTCATCCTTACATAAAGAGCAAAGTCCATGCAAAGATCCATCAAAACATTGTTTTTAATAGTTGTGAGATCAATAACATCCTATGCCGTCTAGGCACCAAATACTGAGGTAAGGACATGGGCCACCTCATACATCAGACACGGTACTTGTGCACATTTATTGCCTCACATATTTTGTATTGAAGATAATTTTCCGCTGTTGTAATACTTCCTCAATGCTGAAATCTGTTTCCTTTTGCTGCAGGAGGTGGAGCCTGGACCGAAGTTCTTCCTCTTTCCAAACCTAAGAAGTGTTACTGTGAACTGTTTCTCTGCACCTTGTCATGTGTTTACAATGGAGGCTCTTGCACACCCACAGCACGACTGAAAAGTTTTATATGATTCTTTTGTAAATTAAACTTTTGATATAAAATTCTTACCTGTGGTTCTCTTGCATGTTATTGGCTTTATACACTAGTAATTCCAAAATATCAAAGCATGTCATCCAATATCTGTTGATGTAAACACACCTTGTTGCTAACGATGAACTTGTGTCTATCCTTTGTAATTTAGCATCATCAAATCATATGCACACAGGAAACTGCATCAACTTGGTAATGAAAGCGAAAGAGAAGTAAAGAAAAAAAAAGCAGTCGTCTTTAAAGCGGCCTAATCTGTTTAGCAAGCTTGCAATCCATTGAATCATTTGCATTTACTACGAGGCATTTACCAAAGCATTTATGTGTCTGAAGCACATCTTGGAGCTTTATTGTACTTTCACGATCTTGTTACCTTTATGGTACACAGGGTTTGGTGTAAAAATGCTTTACAATACATCCAACTCGCTAATCAAACTTTTGTTTTCTCTTGGCTGATATGCCAGGCACGGGGTCAAACACATCGACTTGGCCTCCTGCCACGTGGCTTCTGCAAATGGGAATTTGTGTTTATATGCAAAGAAGAGAACCTCGCTGGGTGCGCGGAGGGGGTTGTCTGGTGGAGTTAGAGGAGGGGGGAGGGGTTGTCGACCTGCGGAGACACAATTCCTCAGTCTGGAACAACACAGGACAAATAACCCAATCAGCGTCCTCCGCCTCAGCGCTCCTCAGGCCACCCTCGGTGCTTGTCAAGCTTGCGGAGATAATTGTGAGAAATCAGATTTGCTGTGGCGAAGTATCTGCGTTTCATCATCAAAGCGCACTCATCCTCCGTGTTACCACCAGAATACCGCCCGCAACCCCTCATCCCTTCATTTCATGTGTGCGAAGGGGGTTGTGGGGTGAGATGTGCCCCCTCCTGTCAAGTCATCTACCCACCGTGGCATTGCTGCCACCACACACACACACACACACCTCAAAGAGGTTGTGTGAGCGAAACACACCGGGGCCTCGGCAGATTTTACCCTCTGCTCCTCACGAATCCATAATTTTTGCAGGTGTCATTTGTCATGTCGCAGCTCCGACTCGCACAAACATGGACGCTTTAATTGTGCGTCGGCACTTGTGGCAGCACGGCCTCGGCTAATCTGCGGGAAGGGGGTTTGGAGCAGCCGGCTGGGAGTGTGCGATGGTCTCCTGTCTGCTCCCTTTGTGTCCCGGTGGGCAGCGGATGTTTATACGCTCTGCGTGAGTGCGGAAATGCGGCCTAACAAGTTTACTGCATCTGAGCCATCCATTACACAAATCCTCTGTTTCTGATTTATGTCAAAGAGATGAATGGCAGAACGTTGGGAATATGTTGTAACACTCTTGATTCGGCTTTAGTGAGTCGTGTGACAACTCTTGGGCTGAACTTTCTTTCATTTGGTGTTGTAATTCAATGTTTTGATCATGTACTCTAGCCTCCATAGCTTCATTCATTCATTCCCAAAGTCCTTTCTTCGTGTCAGTGGGGGGGATCCGTCTCAGACACCCAAACAGCTTTTTCCTGCTTTGTATTATTGTAGTAAACACGCCATTTTAGCAAATGAAAGATGACATGCCTGCGCCCTCAATTCTCAGGTTACTTGTCCAGTTGGAGATGTTTAAGACCGACTCATGATGTAACTGTGGAGAAACGATAACAATAATTTTGTAACGTGTTTTGCACTCGTTCCAGATATGGTCGTTCGCTCTGTGTGTAATCCGAGAGCGAAGAAAAAGGAGAAGCATCCATCGGCGTCGCTCCCATTCCAGTGTTTACTCCATATTTTCATCAATTCATTTCTTAAGTGAGTGTATGATAGAAGCTTTATGCATGTAAACTTCAGGCAGTTGTGGTATTTGAATTCAAAGAGGTCAGAGGCAAAGAGAAGATGTTGATCACGTTCCAGATAAAGTTACATTGTGGCTCAGATCTGAGCGATATCGCGCTCACGCCGTACGCCTTTCTGGTGTTCAAAGCGAGCAGTGTGTTAATGAAAACGATTGTTGCTCCTTATTGAAGCTCCCGCGGGTGCTCGAAGTCGGTCAGACGGGCACGCAACAACTAGGATAAACCATATCATCACTTATTCATCAGAATTCATTTGAATTGTATCTCCACGTCTTTACTCGCTGCAGTAACAGCGCGGGTGGTTGCCAATTAACGCTAATAATCAGCGCTGGTTAACCCATTGTGTAGAATAACAGAAAATTGGAGAAAGAAAAAGAACGTTTCGGTCATTGTTGACAGCGGCGAGGTGAGACTGCGGCGATGCGTTTGGAGAGAGGCAGTGACCCCACCCAGCCCGCGCTCGGCGCGTTCGCACGCCAACAATGCCACTTCTCTGTGAGGCCATTAATATTTGATGCGATCGTGGGCCTCCATAAGCAAATTTCAGTCCCTAGCAAGTTGAGCCAAAGCATGATTAATTTAGTATTTATACCCTGACAACCCTTTAAACAACACAGGGCCCCCTGGCCACAAAGCAAGGCACAGTTTGAAATAAAACTAGCAGCCTCTAAATCATAATCAGCATAGTCATTCAGGCTCATTTGAGTTTGGGGACACATTTTTTTTTCCTGTCGCACCAGCTGCAGTTTTGGTGCAGAATCTGTTGGCGTGGAGAGAGCATTCCTCGCCGTAAAGCCCCGGCAGTAAAATTTAGTGTTACATAAAAGAAATCTGTTATTACTCTGCTGCTCTACAGTTTCGTTTTTTATCCCCCTCCTCGCTACTTAAACCTCCTTCAACTTCCTCAGTCAAACACAAGGACAGGAAACTCTCTGCTGCGTGGGACAAAAACAAAGTCCATTATCCTGTCCTGCACAGTCTGCTCAGTGATGGAGCGCGGGCAATGCATGAATGATGATATGAAGGGTAAAAAAAAGCACAATAGTCAAGTTAAGTCAAGTTAATTTTATTTGTGTAGGGCTAAATCATAAGAGAAATTATCTCAAGATGAGCGGGTAGAGCTCCTTATTATGTAAACACTCAAAGTCAATACGATGAACGCACAGAGACCCAACAGATTCCCCATTGGCAATAGTGGGGAGGAGAAACTTCCTTTAAAGGGAAGAAACCTTGGGCAGGACAGGCTGCACGTGGGAGGCAAACCGCCTTGACTTGTTGGGTTGAAAACGAGAGGGAAAGAGAGAGAGAGAGAGAGAGAGAGAGAGAGAGAGAGAGAGAGAGAGAGAGAGAGAAACAGGGACAGGTGTAGGGATGCACAGACGCAGCAGGTGCACAGCAAGCCGATCAGGAGCAGGACTAGGATGTTTGGGGGTCCGTCACAATGGAATTTGCATTTTTTTTTGATTTCCTCTATCAATTGTTTGTCTAGTGCATGCGTCACTAATGCTGTGCACATGTGTGCCCTCAAGGACCACTATGGGTACCTGAAGCATGCTCTAAAATGTGGTGCATGTAACAAAAATGTTGGGAATAATTACCATTGTTAGTGTTGGGAATACCTACCGTTACCGATAATATAATCATTATTCTTATTATCAGGTGATCTGTACAATTTTGCTATTTGGGAAGTTTGCATCAAACAGGTTCTGTTGGCCCTGCACGCTACCCAGTGCCCATGAAGTATCCCCCAATCTCCAAAAGACTGGTGACCCCTGGTCTGTCTCTCACCTCCAATGTGAGGTGGTTGCAAAGAGGAACAGCGCTGCAAAAGAAAACAAAGCCTGATGGGTCTTCTTTCTTTGTGCCGATTAAATCGTGATCTCTACGGCTTAGCCTCAGGTGCTGCAGTAAAACGGGCCAATGTTTATCTTCTCCACAAGGGGTCATGCCTCCACCTCGGTGTGTGTGTGTGTGTGTGTGTGTGTGTGTGTGATAGATTTGGTGATAATGTCTCATCTTCAGACCTAAGAGACAACACCAATGTGACACTCATGTATTCTATGGGTTCTGTTTGGCTTATTCATCTTGGATATTTTGTTTTGTTTGACATCGCTGAGTCAACCAAAACTTGACATCAATGAAATGTTGGTACAGTATTACCAAACTTTCAGTCAGCCAAACAGCCATTAAACTCTGAGATACAGATATTAGTGAATTATGACTCTGCAGAGGTTGTTAGAAATTGAAATTTCCAATTGGAGAGTCACAACTGGTGGAACTGTTTGGATGTTGCTATCAAGCAGCGATGGTTTCAGGCGTCCGGCTCACACACGTCCAACAAGTTCCCTGCCGACTCATTTGACCCCCGTCAGTCACTTGAGGACTCATCTTGGGCCCCAATCAGATTATGCGAGTGGACGCAGGAAGTAGCAGTTCGTAGCCTTATCTGCCGCTCCGAAGATTCCTCGCCTCGCCGCGCCACCGCAATACGTCATTGAGAACGCAATTAGGCTTTAGGCTAACATGATCACTGCACAGTTCAGCTTCATTAAAGATAATCTGTGGTCAGGGGCGAGGAGGCGGCCCTCGCCCCCCTTCGCCGACACACACACACACCTCCCCCCCGCCGCTCGTTCCTGTCATTGATCAGCGCAATGATTTGCAGCATGTAATCCGATGCTCTGTGACAGCTTGTAACGGAGGTTAAAGATGGCAATTTAATTATGTGTCAGAGGTCACATTAAAGAACGACCCCTGACCCATTACCACACGGCTCTGATTAGTGACAGCCCCCGTGTTATTGTTGTGACCGTGTTCCCTGTGGTAAACACACGCCGAGAGAGAGGTGAGGGTGATAGATAACAGACAGGAGTTGCAGCTTTTTAAGGATATTTGTTTTTAATGTGTTGTGCATATAGATGTGCATTCATTATTCATGTAGCCACTGAAAAACCAAAGCTGAATCGGGAAATTCAGAAGTTTCACTATTGCGAAACATCTAGATTGACTTGCATAGACTAGCATTGAGCCAGTCAATGCGAGTTAGGCTAGTTAATTAACTAGCATTAAGCTAGTTAAGGCTGTACAATAGAAATGACACACATAGGCCAGGCGTGCCTGTCAGGACAGAAAACTCAAATTGGTGAATGACCTGTACATTTCAGATGTCTTGGGGTCGATGAGCGATGCTGCTTTGAAACTCAAAGACTTCAGGTATGGCCCGATTTTCAGTCCTTTCTAACTAGCGGCCACCGTGGATCGGATCTGCTCTGTCAACAGGACCTCGACCATCGGCTACTATTTCTGCAGCACCGCCACATATGCAAATGATGAGGGCAATTGTAGATATACAAATATGTACCCATGGTCCTCGCCGCCCTAATGGCCTCCTTTCCTCTTTCCCTCCCTCTACTCCTAACCTCCCCCCTTCTCCATGCCTCCCTCCTTTCCTCTGGCGAGCTCAATGGCTCATTTAGATATCTGCTTGGTTTATTATGTGAATAAGTCACGCCCGGCTTGTTACGACTCTCCGGGTTCCTGTTTCTGCTGCGTCGTGGAGATGTGTGGCGCTCAATTAGGGGG
>OMPJ01030228.1:0-11059 GCA_900312935.1 Carapus acus
GAGGTGCTGCACTTCCAGTCCATGTGCTCGTGCTTGTGGTACAGGAGCCGCGAGAAGCTGCAGTACTCCATCCCCATGATCATCCCCTCCCACCTCTCCGCCTCCGACGTGTGCGTGGAGCAGGGCCACGCCTACGCCGACTCGCTACGCCCCAACGGCTGCGCCGCCTGCGGCCTGCAGCACCACTCGGGCGTCAGCTCCGTCTCCACCGGCCTGCACAGCCTGCACAGCTACAGGAGACTCAACAAGCGACGCAGCTCCATCTAGAGGCCGGGAGGACTAACTGCGTGGAGCTCCATCTAGAGGCTGGGAGGACTAACTGCATGGAGCTCCATCTAGAGGCTGGGAGGACTAACTGCGGGTGGAGATCAATGGACATCCAGGCACACACATAAATCATAAATACAGACACACACACACACACACACACACACATACTGTGTGACACAAGAGACGCTTTGACACTTTACACTGTGATGGAACTTTCCAGGACTTTCTAGAGGTGGAGAACCACACGTTCTCCACAGAAATCCCGATATTTGTGGGATAATATCAAGTCTGTGCTTCTTTGAATGATGCGTGTGTGTGTGTGTGTGTGCGCGAGTTTGTGTGTGTGTGTGCACAGCTGTTTCAGCCAAACTTTGTCTGTTTTCCTCCCTTATTTTCATTTTCTTCTAATTTTGAGGACTCAGCACACATGTTTATGTCTTCTTATCTGCAGGTCCCCTCTGTCTCACCCCAACCCCCGCCCCCTTGACGTCCACTCCCTGTCTGTCCCACTCTGGAGTCGGTGGACATTTGGATTTCTTTCCCTCTGTTTTTTTCTGGCTACGTCCCTTTGTTGTTTTCGTGGGATTTGTCACGTTTGGACGTTTAATTTCTGCAGTTTGGAGTTTTTATTTGGTGATTTAAACTCTGACGTCACTCATGCCTGATTGTCCTCATGTCTGTGACACACACACACACACACACACGCTCGTTAGTGGGTCAGAGCATATTGTGTATTTATTGGTCTGATTTTGTTTTTTACAGGCAAAGCCACAATGTTCCAACACTCAAATCCCCATTTCTCTCTCTCTCTCTCTTACTGTCACTGTCTCTCCCCCTCTCTTTCCCTCCCTCTCCTCCCTCTCTCTCTCTTTTGTCTGGGTGAGGCCCGCTCGTTATTACCCGGTGGAATAATCTGTGGCTGAGCTCTCAGAGAGGCGGCCGGAACATTCCGCCGCTCGCGGCCCTCTAATCTCTGGCTCGGCCACTCTGTGAGTGTGTGTGTGTGTGTGTGTGAGTGACTGTGTGTGTTCATCTGCACATTCAAACCTTGCCGCTGATCTCTGAGCCCGTCGGCGCTCTGACGCCGCCACTCGCTCTCATTTCCCACCTGGGTGAAGGCGAGATGTGTCTTCGCTCGGCTGACACCGACATCGCCGACGGACCTGAGAGGAGCGAGGGGGAGGAGAAGGGGGGAGAAGAGGAGAGGGGAGGAGAAGGGAGGAGAGGAGAGGAGAGGAGAGGAGAGGAGAGGAGAGGGGAGGAGAAGGGAGGGGAGGAGAGGAGACGAGAGGATAGGAGAGGAGAGGAGAGAGGAGAGGCTTTCATCTTATCTGACGGTCTCACATCATCACCGTTACATAAGGACGGCCACCGGCTACACACAGTGTGTGTGTGTGTGTGTGTGTGTGTGTATGCGCGTGTGTGTGGCTTGGAGGCTCGGATGAAGCGACAGAATCAGACGGAGGACAAACAGGAGGACACCAGCGTGTGTATGGAGGAGAAGCTGTCGCTCCATAGGGAGGAAAGGAGAGAAGCGAGGGAGGAGAGGAAAAGAACAGAACAGATGTCTGCCTCAATTCCACAGAAATGAATAAAATCAGCATCGACAAATGGTTTGTGTGGTGCGTTGGTCCTTATTATCACACCCCAGGCCGACCTCTGACCTCTGACTGCCCACAAACATGGCCGCCCACAACAACTGGGAGGTAAACATCTACCACTGGAACGGGGTGAATGCCGACACTGTCAAAGAGGAGTGCGCACACACACACAGACACATACACACACAGAGGTGGCGCAGTGCCCCACAGCTCAGTTTGTGCTTTCCCCGTAGATGTCTATGTTTCTGTATGTGTGTGTGTGTGTGTGTGTGCGTGTGGCTGCTCTCCTCCAAAGAAGTGCTGAGAGCTGCGAAATGTTTCATGCTTCAGCTCAGATCAGCATCAAGTCGGCAGAGGCGCTCGCGTGTCGCTGCAGATTAGACGTCGGGCCAGAGGACCTGCGAGGAACACACACACACACACACACACGCACAAACACACACGGCAGGCATGTCCCTGTAACCTCCTGCAGAATTACATCATCAGCCACGGCACAGCGTGGACCTGTGTGAGGGACGGCCCCTCTAACCACCGTAATACAGTATGTGTGTGTGTGTGTGTGTGTGTGTGTGTGTGTATGCGTGCGTGTACGCACAGCAGGGACACAACGTCTCAGGGAAATCAAAACCTTTATGTCGCACAAGACCTCTCTATCTCTCTACCTATCTCTCGCCCCCTCTGTTTCTCTTTCTCTCTCTCCTTCTCTCTACTCTCATTCCTCCTTCCCTCCCTCCTTTTGCCTCTCTCTCCTCCTCTTCTCTCTCCCCCCCTCTCTCTCTCTCTCTCTCCCTCCTTCCCTCCCTCCTTGTGCCTCTCTCTCTCCCCCTCTCTCTCTCCTGGTAGAGCTTCTGTTCTGGATGAGTGTGTTTCCGTGGTGATCCATGTTGATCGATCTCATCATCTCCAAAGGTCACACATTCCTCAGCCTGTGTGTGTGTGTGTGTTTGTGTGTGTGTGTGTGCGCATGTGTGTGTTTTCTTAAGTAAAGTTATTCCCATCTGGAGCCAATTTAATTTGCGGCTGCCTTCATGCGTGGCCTGTTACAAGTTGCTCGGCTGATAAAAGCGTAAGATTCAATTTAGATGAATTTGGTGACGAGACTCACCTGGATTAGAAACATAAAAACGCCAGGCCAAAAACTCATACAAGAAACGGCGCTCTGCAGCTACACGGCCAGATTTACTACAAACCTTAAATCTATAAAATTGGCGCGGACCTTTGCACGGCGTCCGTCTGTGTGTGTGTGTGTGTGTGTGTGCGCGCGTGTTGCGTAACATCGCGGCTGTGTGTAAATTTTGCTAGGTGAGCGTTTCTGACGCCACTGAGCTGCAGCCTCATCACCAGCTGAGACGTGCCCGTCATGTGACTTCAAATACGCACACACACACACGCGCGCGCACACACACACATACACTCGCGCTCATACACACACACAGGCTGTGGTAGGCCGGCTGTCAATCAAATGAGTCTAAGCCACTCACCGTGAAATCGTGAGGCTTCCACAAACAAGATGAAAACAAACAAAACATTCTTTGCTTATCGCGATAAACTTTATCTATCCCGAGCAACACTCCCTCTCTAGCTGTGAGGGGCTCGTTGTCTTGTTCAAGGGCACATTATTCACAGAATTCTGTACAAAATCGAAGAAATAACAATGGCAGGCAGCTCGGCGGGAAGAATGATTGACAGCTCTGCTAGCAGGGCCAGTGGCGGGAAGCTCGCGCTCCTTCGGACTTTTGCTGCCCCCTGATGGTCAAGCCTAGTTACTGCATTTAGCCCATGCTAGCTAAAAGTGAGGCTCTACGGTGGTACAGATTCTACAAATGTAGTCACATTTCAAAGTTTGTGGGTGTGGAGTGTAAGAACATCAGCCTGACGCGGCGTTTAGAGCTCAGTAAAACGTCGGCGGGCTTTGACCTTTGTCCCCATGGCAGCAGCTGAATCTCCCTTTTTCTCTGCGTTTGTATCAATCACTCAAATCAAAGTGTTAAGTATCGCCCCCGGATTGCTTAACGCGTTTATTCTGTCTGGAGGTACACAAAGGCACATGTGAGACATCAACATTGATTAATGCGTTTCGAGGGGTCCCCAGCGTGACCCTGATCAATCGCATCAATCACCTCCCACTGATTGAGCTTTTGTTCGGCGTGTTTACAAATGGAGCTGGGGGCTTATCGCGCCAGCATATATCGCGTCATTCCGCGCTGGGAAGTTGTTTTTCCGTCTCCTGACGTCCAGCGTTCTTACATTCGCGCGTAGAATCTCACAGTTCGTCATTATTCGCTCACTTATTCACTCATTTCTCCCCTTACCGTCTCCGCGCCAGGGTCCTCGCAGGACGTCCCGTGGGCGGAGTTTCCCACTGCACTGAACGCACCGCGGCTAGTAGCTGGCGGCTGCTCAGGTCAGCTGACTGGGTCATGTGGCGTTCGGGTCCCAGTTATACCCCGTGAAAACAACAACCGCGGCGTCCCACAGCACCACTCGGCTCCCCGGCGTCTAACCACCCGCCAGCTCGCTTTGGACCATGGCGTGGACTCGGTACCAGCTCCTCCTAGCCGGACTCATGCTGACAACCGGATCGATCAACACTTTATCGGCAAAGTACGTATTTTCTTCCATTCTTTTCCTCTAGCCGCTATCAATGGCTGCATTATGGACATGTTATTACTCACAGAAGGGCATAACAGAGGTTTATTTTATACACTCTGTGTAATGACACAAACTCTGTGACGTGTAATTATCCGTCATGCACGTGTAATTGTGTGATTTCGGATCGTAGCTGCGTGTTTGTGTGAACAAAGAGCCAAACGGAGCTAATGTATGTTAGCGCTTTAGCTCGCTCCGCTACGTAAACAAACTACACGGGCACAATAATGAATATAACACATGAGGATGGAGAAAAACAGGCTCGGGAGATTTAGTCTGTATACAGCCGATTAAAAGTATCGAGTCTCCAGACCCGTATGTCGGCAAAAACGCACAATTTGGTTTATCACGTTATAATCAGTGCCTCCTGATCCATGCTACTGTCCAATGTTGGTGCCCTATTTGTTTACACATGATCAATATATGAATTTGTGGTAAACTGGGACTTTTTTCCTCACAATAGCTTCAATGTTAGTAATTGCTCCTGTGTGATGTGTTTATTGTCTTTATTGATGTGTTTAATGATGTAATCAGGGATCAAAGTGTCTTTTGTAAAAAAGTCATATTTTCCCACCATGATGCCTCGAATGGATCAGCTGTGAACAGCTGTGATCACCTGGGAACTCTAATCAATGCCTGAGTCAGTCATCTGGGTGTGTGAGCGTGTGTCAAACAACGTCACACCATCACCCTGGTGAATGAGTTGTTTCGTTTCCGCCTGAAACCAAAAGGTTTCCTGCGACTTTGCTGAGTCGGCGGCTGTGAGGCGTGACGGCGGCGCTAAACTGATAGAGAAACTGCAGACGGCGACACCGCGTCCCTCAGCTGAAACATGTCGGCTACAGTTTCACGGCCGACGCCTGGAGCTTTCTCAGTGCACCTGCACCCTTCCTCCTCCTCCTCCTCCTCATCCTCCCCCTGTGGCTCCTGAACACCTCACGTCCCTGAACGCCCCACGCTTTTCTCTCCCTCCCTTGTTCCTCTTTTCCCTGATTTGCTGAGTCTTGGTCTCGCAGGCAAACTGAACACAATGTGCGACTCACACTCGTGGTCACACTCGTCACACTACAAAGGTCACGCCACAGACAACCTCAGCACCTTACACACACGCACACACACACGCACACACACAGCAGTCATGCATGATCTCTGAATAACTCTGAATTATTCCTCTATTGATGACATTCATTGTGTGTTAGTGTGTTTGTAACCCGCCTGAGGGAGCAGAGACCAATTTATCAATTAGTCTGATCGGCAGCAGCAGCAACAACAACAGCAATAATAACAACAACAGCAGCTGTTGTTCTGTGACAGTTTGGAGTCTCACCCTGTTCTCTTCCTCTTCTCCTCTTCTCTTCCTCTCCTCTGACAGATGGGCGGACATGTTCTCGGCTAAGGGTTGCCATGACAATGCGGAACACCCCTTCGCACACCCCTTTGTGCAGGTACAGTCTTCTGTAACACAGCAGGAAGAAGTCCATGAGGATGATGATGATCATGATGAAGTCACACACTCTCTCTCTCTCTCTCTCTCTCTCTCTCTCCCAGGCGGTGGGCATGTTCCTGGGTGAGTTCAGTTGTCTGGCCGTCTTCCACATCCTGCTGTGCGTGGACAGAAGGAGTCAAGAGCCCAAGATGGCCGCCGGCCCGCGCTTCAACCCGCTGCTCTTCTTCCCGCCCGCCATGTGCGACATGCTGGCCACCTCCATCATGTATGTGGGTAAGTATCCACACCCCAGTGTGTGTGTGTCTGTGTGTGTCTGCGTGTGTTAGCCGTGCCTCACTCCCGCCTGTGTGTGTGTGTGTCGCAGCCCTCAACATGACGAGCGCCTCCAGCTTCCAGATGCTGCGCGGCGCCGTCATCATCTTCACCGGCCTGCTGTCGGTGGCCTTCCTGGGGCGCCGCCTGCTGGCCAGCCAGTGGCTCGGCATCTTCACCACCATCCTCGGCCTCGTCATCGTCGGCCTGTCCGACTTCCTCAGCGACCGCACGCACGACTCGCGCAAGCTCAGCGACGTCATCACAGGTGAGGGCCTTCTGCAACTATTCACAGCTGCAACGTACAACCACCAGGGGGCGCTGTGTGGGAGTCTGACTCCTTCCTGAGCCAGACAGTATGTCCTATTTAGCAGGGATCAGATTTGCAGCTGTGGCGATCAGCTGTTTTCCAGCACTGAGCGACACTGTCAGCTTTTAACCTGTGTGTGTGTGTGTGTGTGTCGTAGGTGACCTTCTGATCGTCATGGCCCAGATCATCGCCTCGGTGCAGATGGTCCTGGAGGAGAAGTTTGTGTACAAACACGACGTTCACCCCCTGCGTGCGGTGGGATCCGAAGGTACGAATGCCGACCCAGGCTCCGCCCTCTGACCCAGTTTCAAGGCTCCGCCCCCCCTGACCCTCCACCTCCCTCCCGTATCTCCCCAGGCCTGTTCGGCTTCTTCGTGCTGTCCTCCCTGCTGGTGCCCATGTACTTCATCCCGGTGGGCGGCTTCGGCGGGAACCCCCGCAACGTTCTGGAGGACGCGCTGGACGCCTTCTGCCAGATCGGCCACCGCCCGCTCATCCTGGTGGCGTTGCTGGGCAACACGGTCAGCATCGCCTTCTTCAACTTCGCCGGCATCAGCGTGACCAAGGAGATGAGCGCCACCACGCGCATGGTGCTGGACAGCCTGCGCACGCTGGTCATCTGGGTGCTGAGCATCCTGCTGGGCTGGGAGAAGTTCCAGGGCCTGCAGGTGCTGGGCTTCCTGGTGCTGCTGCTGGGCACCGCCCTCTACAACGGCCTGCACCGCCCCCTGCTGGACGCGCTGCCCTGCACCGCCCCCCGGCAGGAGGAGAGCGAGGAGCCCGGGGAGAGGGAGAGACTGCTGGGCGAGCAGAGCTGAGGGACGCACGCACACGCTCTCACACACACACACACGCTCTGGGAGTGTGTGTGTGTCCTTTTATTTCTGGGTTTTGTCTCCTGGAGAAAAACAAAGAACTTTTTCCCTCGGTTTTGCCGCGCTCAGCGAGTCGCCTTTTACCCGTTTTAAGTCGTTTTAAGGCCATTTGAACTGTTTTTTGTCATGAACTGAACCTTTTTAGTGCCAAGTACACACACACACACACACATGTCAACCCAGAAAATAGGTGGATGAGTGGATTTTGTCGTCTCAGTCAGACTGAAGAACAGAAGAGTGTGTTTGTCCAACAATTATGAAAAGGGAACAGGAACACACACATGCACACATACACACACAGTTGATAGAGTCCCGGTTTGAAACACAAAAATCCAATGTGTATGTGAGTCGCACTGACACCTTCATATGCAAGAGCTGTAAATTTAAGTGTATAAATAAAAGTTTAAAAAAGTGTTTGTGGCTGCACATGACCAACAATCCTAGTATGTTGTCGCTTTTGTTGCTATCGTCTATTTGTCACTCTGTGTTTTTTGTGGCCGAGGTGGCCACACACTAGGTTGGCTGATTCGGGCCTGTTTAGGATAATTTATGATATTTAAATGTGAATGTGAATCATCCTTAACCCGGATGACGACATGACTGCCAATTTGTTTTGACGCTGCTTGGCTAATACCACATCTCACCGCTAGATGGCAGCAAAGACACGTTCATGATTGTAATCAGAGAGAGAATATAAGCCCGAGCATGAATAAAGACTACAGGGAAGTAAAACAACTTAAAATAAGTTCCTACCGGTAAAGCCACACTTAAGATGGGCTCACGGACACACTCTTTTCAAAAAATTACAAAACTATAACCAGAAATACATAAATTTGTTCCTGTGAATTGTATGAAAAACATTCACACATGTTCATATATGCAAGCACATTTGTTTATGTATGATTAATATCATAAGATAAAACGTATTGGACTCTTGTGTGTGTGTGCAGGCGTGTGTGTGTGTGTGTGCGATCTCTCAGACGTACTGAGCCTCTCGTCTCTCCTGGGACTGTGTGTGAAATCATCTGGTGGACAAATGTCCCCGCAGAGTCCATCCACGTCCCTAGAGACGAGCTAAGCTACTATTCACAGCAGCATCCCATCGTGCACGCGCACACACACAGACACACACACACACACTAGGCCGGGGAAGACCAGGCCCCTGTATTCCCAGTCAAACCAGCTGTTTCTTTTCATCACCATTTATTAGGCCTAAAAACGCAGTTATGGTTCAGAAAGTCAGAGTGTGTGTGTGTGCGTTTGTGTGTGTGCGTCTATGCGTGTGTGCGCCTGTGTGTGTGATGGATGGAGCTCTCCTCACATTCTTCCAGCCATGCAGAGATGAGCGTCTCTGCTCAGCATCAGGCTGCTCCAAACACCAACAAATCACCACACACACACACGCACATACACACACTAACACACACACGCCTCATTAGCTCTGAGGACGTGGGTCCCTCTCTCCAAAGTTCCCCCGAGTGTGTGTTCTTCACACTCTGTGTCTGACCCCAGCTGATCGTCCGCAGCTGATTCCAGCCGCAGGGAAAATTTCAGCAAATTTCGGGAAAATAAAACATTCCGACATTCCAGAGGCGTTACTAATGAGGGCCGAGGTACAGGCAGAGCGCCTCTGACCGTTTGTATCACTTTATCCAACATCCAAATATTGATACACACAGCACACACACACACACATCCATGAATAATAAAGTATCTCACACACACACACACACTGAGTTTAAGCCATTAAAAACCACATATTAACTTGTCAAGTTGAAGTCGTCCTACATGTTCATGAGGCGCAAAAAATCCCTTTTTATTACAGTGATGACATAAAAATAACATGTCCTAATAACAGAGTAATATTCTGGTAAGTGGCCTGCGTGTGTGAGTGTGAGTGTGTGTGTGTGCGCGGCGCTGTCTCCCAGCTTGGAGAAGAAGCAGCAGCGGCAGCAGCATGTGTGTGTGTGTGTAATGGTTTGTTATTATGACCTTTTATGTTTCCATTAGCGAGTGTGTGTGTGTGTGTGCCTGCGGCTGCTTATGTGATTTAGCCGTGTGTACGTTAGCACGCTGAAGCTGTAAAGGGCCGCCAACCGCCGCCTGGAGGGGGGAGGGGGTGAAGGGCCAGCAGGGGGCGCCTTAATCTGTGCGAACGTAACCAGGCCTCGGCCGCCGCCGCCGCCGAGAAAGGCCTGCCGCCACCAGCAGGGGGCGCTGTTCAGACTCCAGGCCGCCGGGGGAGTCGCGTAAAACGCTTCTCGCTCCGCTTCTCCTCCGGAGTGGAGTCGACGGGTCGGTCCCGGCGCCCCCCCGCCGCCATTAATCATCCCCGAGTTTCCACATCAGCACCTCGGCCGCCGCCGCGTCCGGCCGAGCTGCGTTCCTCCGACAGAGCCATCAGCTGTTTGCTCTGGACGCTGCTCAAGCAGCCCTCACACTCCGCGCTCTCCCTGCTGATGTGTGTATTCTGGAAGGTCCGCACACACTCCTCTCCTGCGTGTGTGTGTGTGTGTGTGTGTGTGTCCCTGGCCGACGGCGAGACCAGATGAACGAGCGAGCAGCAGATGAGCTTCAGCTTTGGGCTCCAGGTTCGAGATTTCAGGTTCCAGGTTCGATTTGTCCTGGTAGAAAAATGGCTGCGCTGCGGCGTCCACAGTGCTGGTCGCCGTGGCAACGCTCGCCATGTTGTGGTTTCCAAACAACGTCACCTGCTTGAACACGGTCAATCTTTCTGATGTCTTTTTCCTGTAACGCTTCAATTTGTCAACAAGAACGAGGCCCGTCTGCTGCGGTTTCCACCTTGACCACCAGGGGGCAGCACATTGTGATCCCAAATACCGTCGCCTCAAAAACATCAGTGGGAAAAACGGCGTCAGAAAATAAGCAGAAAATTGGACGTCTCAGGATTTTTGGATCCAAAATCTGTGTTGACAACTGCAGCTGTTTAGGACAACAACACTTAGTTTCTACCACCAGGGGGCGCTGTGTTGGAGTCTATCTCCTTCATAAGATAGACAATATTTCCTATTCAGGAGGAATCAGTGTCGCTTTTTACACCAATCCTATCTGACAAATGAAGGTGTGTGGTGTGTGTGTATGTGTGTGTGTGTGTGATGTTTTGTGACACACCAGCCTGAAAAAGAGATTATCCCTCCCTCCCGCCTTCCCTCTCCCCTTCCCTCAATCCCTCCTCCTCACTGGAGGAGAGGAGCTGTTTTCCAGCACTGAGCGACACTGTCAGCTATTAACCTGTGTGTGTGTGTGTGTGTGTGTGTGTGTGTGTGTGTAGGGGGGCCGTGGGGGCACGTCAGTCTGTCTGGTTCATGGAAAACTTCAGTTCCTGAACTGGTTTTCCTGTTCAAGGTCAAGTTTAAGAGAGAAGGAAGAAGGAGAGAGAGAGGGAGGGGGTAGCGGGCAGGAGAGAGGGAGAGGGACAGAGAGAGAGAGAGAAAGGGGGAGAGGGAGAGAGAGAAGGAGAGAGGGAGAGAGGGTGGAGAAAGAGAGAGAGAAGGACAAGGATGGAAAGGGAGAGAGTGAGAGAGAGAGAGATGAAGGGGTGTGTGTGGAGGTCTTGTAACATGTGTAAATATCA
>OMPJ01030303.1:9068-23968 GCA_900312935.1 Carapus acus
AGGCCTTGCCTTTTTGTATTCAGACAGCATTTTGGAGCCCAATGTCATTTATCAGCAGCAGCACAGTGAGGCCGACAGCGCGCGCGCGCACACACACACACACACACACACACACACACACACACACACACACACACACTCACGCACACAGAGCGTAGCGCAGATCTCAGGAGGGCAGTTTTAACATTCATACTGCAGAATCTGGACGTGTGGCAAGAAAACCTACGTCCAGGCCAGGAAGTGTGTACTTGTCTACTAACTAACTAACTAACTAACTCACTAACTCACTAACTCACTAACTCACTAACTGGATCCCTGACCAGCCGACCAACTACCTAGACACCCAACCTAATAACTAACCAACTAACTAGCCGATATACTGACCGATTGAGTGACAAACTGCTGCCCATCAAATGGTGAATAAGCTTCTCTGTAGGGTTCATATGTTAATAAATCTGATTGTGATGAGGTCAGTGCGTCACCAGCCATGAACCTCACTGACGTCAGCTTGTCAGCTCACTTGCGTACCTCCCCTCCATCACCCGCCCCCCCCCTAGGTGACCCAGAGGCATGGTTCTGATAAGACCAAGTGCTTCTTCAGGCTAAGCTTTGTGCCTCGCGACCCGGTGGAGCTGCTGCGCAGGGACTCTGTGGCGTTCGAGTACCTGTACATGCAGGTGAGTAACAGATTACCACGCTGATGCATCCAAGAAAAAGAACAGAGCAAAATCTTTCTTGAGGAACGTTTAGAAAAGATATTTCCAAGCTAACCAAGCTTTGAGGTATATCCTGCTTCACCGTTCTGTCCACCAGGGGGCACTGGGTCTCCGTGTGGCCCATCTCTGTTGTGTCATTTCTTACCCTCCCAGTCACTCCAGCTGGAGTTTCTTTCTGTTTTGGTGGCAGAGCTGCAACGACGTGGTGCTGGAGCGCTTCGACCCCGAGCTGAAGTATGACGCCGCACTCAGGTTAGCCGCTCTGCAGATGTACATCCTCACCGTGACGACCAGACCGATGCAGAAGGTCTCGCTGAAGTATATCCAGTGAGTCCAATTTGACCACAGCCTCACTTTGTCGGAGTTGCTTTTGCCAATTAATGTGACACACTCCTGACGCCTGTCCTTGTCCCTCCCGTGTCCTCTCAGAAAGGAGTGGGGTCTCCCGCTGTTCCTGCCCCCCTTTGTGCTGTCCAGTATGAAGGAGAAGAACATCAAGAAGGCTCTGACGCACATCCTGAGAACCAACCAGAACCTTGTTCCTCCAGGGAAGAAAGTATGTTGACTCACTTTCACTTACTTTTGCCCTTGAGGTTGAGTGCATGGGCGCGCACACACACACACACACAAACACGCGTGCATGCGCACATCAACACACACGCACATGGCCCATCTGTTTCTTCTTCTTCTGATGCCTCCAGAAATAGTCCTTCCTGCCCTTGTTACCCCTTCACACCTTTGTCAGGACAGATGCTGCATATTCATGTAAATAACAGCATGCAAGCTGACACACACACACACACACACACACACACACAAACACACACGCACACTCAGTCTGACGTCAGCTCAGCTGAACTGCCTAACCTGTATTTAAACCATCTGCACGTTAGAATGAGTTCAGTGAATGATTTACAATCTGCTGTCAACTAAATTGGGTTTAACAGCCAGTTTGTCAGTTGGACAAGTAGGGGGCGCTACTTTAATCATCATCGGGGCCCCAATTCACTCCAAACTGAATTACGAGCTCGAGAATAGATGGCTGAAAATGCATCGTTGAGCGTGTTAGGTGTGTAGTGTGTGCGCGTATGTGTGTGCACATTACCTGTATATGATAAAATCACTCTCCTCTCAGAGGGAGCGCAGAGATCAAATTTAAAGTGATGAAGGAAGTGATGAATATTGCGTTTCACCTCACATCTCGGGAAACAGGAAACAAGTGTGTGCAACTGACACATGATGACACTGGTGTGTAGTTGAAGTCTGTCTTGATAAAACCAGAGGCAGGGCGCAGAGCTACAGGAAGAGGAGCACACACACACAACACAGTCCGCATCAGAAGTTGGCCTGATGATGATGATGATGATGATGATGATATGATGATGATCTCTCTGTGCAGCTCAGTGCACTGCAGGCCAAGGTTTTCTACCTGCGTTACCTCAGCGAGCTCAAACTCTATGGAGGGAGGGAGTTTAAGGCCACACTGCTGGTAAGACCGCATCCTGCAGAACGTTCCAGAATTGAGGCGAATCAGCAAGCAAGGACACGTCAGATGGTCTCGTGTCCTTCTCCCCCTTTGTCGCAGCAGGGGGAGAAGCAGACGGAGGTGACACTCCTGGTGGGTCCACGTTACGGCATCAGTCACGTGATTAACGCACGCACCAACCTAGTGGCTCTGCTGGCCGACTTCAGCCACGTTAACCGCATCGAGATCCTCACCGAGGATGAAACCAACGTGCGGGTGGAGCTCCACGTTCTGGACGTGAGGGTGAGCAGAGCTGTGGCTCCCACATCAGATTACCGTCTCATACTGAGGTCACCCGATCTGTCCCTCGCCTCTCTCGCAGCCCATCACGCTCATCATGGAGTCCAGCGACGCCATGAACCTGGCCTGCCTGACAGCAGGGTACTATCGCCTCCTAGTGGACGCAAGGAGATCCATCTTCAGCATGGCCCACTGTAACAGCGCGGGAGAGGAAGAGAACAGTAAGTTCTTATCATTAGGAGTATAAGTGGTAGGAGGAGTAATTGTTTATTACTTTTTCAGTTTTTAAAGGTGCAGAGCAAATAAAAAAATTACTGGTTTCAGCAGTCTCCCCCTCTATTCCCCCCTGCTACACACATTGATTAGCAATAGAAGATTTTATATTCCATAGTGTTAGTTAGTTGGTTAGTTAGTTAGTAAGTCAGTCAGTCAGTCAGTCAGTCAGTCAGTCAGTTAGTTAGTTAGTTAGTTAGTTAGTTAGTTAGTTAGTTAGTTAGCTTTTGTAGGTTATCTTATTAGATTGCTCTCTTCTTATTGCATTTTGTATACTGTTTACTGTTTAGTACACTGAAGTACTTAAGTACTGTTTTGTATACTAAAGCACAGTGTTTACATATATACACTGTACTTAGGTATATATATATTGAATACTGTTTATTGTGTAGTAGTCCTCCTCCTTTTGTGTTATTCTGAGCTGCCAGTGCTCTTATTTTCCTGAATCGCAAAATCAACGGATTGATAAAGTACCTACCCAACTACCCACCTACCCACCCACCTAGCTACCTACATACCTACACTACCTAGTAGAGCGCTGATGGAATTAGATTCCTCCTTATTGCTGTTAGATATGGAATAAATTGCCCTAATGTGATTGGTTGTTTGTGTGGTCATCAGCTCAGGACCGTGAATGGCCCTACAGCACCTCCGCAGGGGACATCGCGGAGCAAGGGGAGCCCCAGGACCAGGATCCTGACTGTTTGGTCAGCGACCAGAGAGTTGACCCCGCGTCCGACAGAGAAACCACAGGGAGGCGGAGCCCGCTGCCCCCTCCGTTACCGCCAGCTACCAAACACAAACCTCAGGACTCGCCACGCAGCCCCAAGGTGTCCTTCATTTTCGGCGGCAAACCGCCCCTCAGGAAAGGGAGGAGCTCAGGCTACGAGAGGCTGCTGGAGAGCCCTGACGTGATGGACAGACCTGCCTACCTGCACAACCACGCCCACCTCCAGTCAGCTGACAGGCCGCCATTTCAGTACAGCGCGCGGCCACATGTCTACGGTAACATTGGTGGGGAGGGCGGAGAGGAGCCGCTGTTAAGACACCTTTGCTACGCTGACACAAACGATGAAGCAGAGGACGAGGACGACGCTTCCTGTGAGGAGGACTCCACCGGGGGGACACCAGTTGGCGATGAAGAAGGGGAAGGAGCCATTGAGAACAGCGCTGAGGGAGGAGTTTCAGGAACTTGCGCCAACAAGGACACCGTGCTTGCCCTGTCCGGGTCTGCAGATGACATCATAGACCTGACGTCGCTGCCTCCTCCCGAGGGAGACGAGGCCGTCGACAACGACGAAGACGATGTGCTGATACAGACGCTCAACCTTGCCATCGCAGCTCCACCCCCTGGCTTTCGTGACAGCTCCGATGAGGACACGGTTCCCGACGGGAGACCATCTAATGACGCCGCTGACAGTGATGACAACCGCATCCCGATATCGATGATTGATGCTGTAGCAATGAGCGATGAAGGCCAGGGAAGGCAGGCAACGGAGGACAACAGGCTGGACAGTGCAGTGATGAACACCCTTCAAGCACTTGAGGCACTCGCGGTGTCAGAGCAGAGGCCTCGACAACCTCACTCCAGCGCCTCTAACCCAGGTGTGAACCTTATCAATGACCAAATCTGTTTTACCAGTGTGATATTCAGATGTTCCTTTAGAAGCGTATTTCGAGTAACTTTGTTCTTATGATTATGTAATGTTTAATTGTGCATTTCAGTCAGACATCTCTGTGCATTTCTGCAACAACAACAGCAACAGCACACATTATATTGGGCAGGAGCAACATCTCTAACCATGATAACTACAATCTCTATATCTCTTTTCCTCTCCTCCCCCAGGGGTCTATACATCTCATGGCCTTAGCCAGGAGTCCTCCTCTGATTCTGGCAACGAGACCAACTCCTCAGAGATGACGGAAATCTGCGAACTCGCTGCCAATCACAGGCTGAGTGAGAGTCGCCTGGGCCTTTTGCTGGCCACGCGGGATGGCTATCAACCTCTGCTGGAGGAAAAGACAGAATTCCCTGTGTCTCCCAACACAGCCGGATCGTTGCAGAGGAGGAGCTTAGGTCCTTCACGACACCTCCAGCCCCCAGACGTCCCTCCAAGACCGAATCCGCAATTAAAACCTCCAGTGCTGGGACAAGATGGTTTACAAGCATGGCCCCAGACCCAACTCTCGTCCACACTGCAACGCCCGAGCTCCACAACACCAGGGAGCAAACATCACTGCAAGTCTGCTGACTCTAATGGAAAGTATAACACTTTCAGCACTAGGGAAGCGTACCGTGGCAATCGCAGCATGGGCCACGTCGATAATGAGCTGCGCACCTCATTTTGTGAGCGAGGGGAGGGTCAAAGCTGTCAGGGTCCCTCTTTGGGTGGAAATTCTGCAGCTGAAGCATTTGGAGTGGGCAGCCTTCCCCGCCATCACCATATCATTCATTCCTCATCCTCTACCGCCAATCGCTCGTTTGAAAGTACAAAGTCCCCGGAACGCGATTTGGATAATGGAGATTCAGCCACTGAGCCGGATGAACAGCTGGTCGTGGCACCGTCACTATCTCCAACCAAAAAACCCAGACTGAGGGGTCCTGACCACGGCTCTGACATGCAGCCGGAGCACCAGATGGTATCAAGACAACAGAGCGTGTCACGACTTTGCGAGTACCACTTCGCAAAGAGGATTTCAACCTTACAGGGTGAGGCCTCAGGTTCGCTTCAGAGCTCGCTGTGCTCATCGCTTGACATCGGCGGCGCCGTGAACGACAGCAGCTCTGCCACCCCCAACGATTCGCCACTCGGCCCAAATGCGATTGAGTCGAAACACCACCAGCATCTTCACAGGCACCCAATCTCCTGCTCCTCCTCCTCGCTACCTAGGGTGCTCAGCTGTGATGATGGCAAGCAAGGAAATCATCGTAACATCACCAGCCTGTCCTCTCTACAAGACCGCTGTCCACACGCAGACCCTGTCTTGTTACGGAGGATGCTGCCCAATATCCACCCTCCAGGTCCTGGTGGTGAACCACGGCGCCCCTCCTCCGCTACTCTCTCAAAGCATAAAGATGGCGGGTGCAGATCTAGCAAGCAGCACCACAATGATTTAAATGCACGACAATGGGCGTATTTCAAGGAGCTAAACCAAGGGGAGGGCAGCGAGGCATACAGGCAACTAATCAACTACCTGACAATCAGCCAAATGCATCAGGGAGGGAAACTGCATGGAGCCAACGGAGGGGCAGTGAAGAAACATAGCAGGCGCTACATCACAAGCAACCCACAGCTCATGGAAATGGTGAAGAGGGGCAACACCATAGCTCGTTGCTCCTGCACAGCCTCCGCAATGCCCCCTGCATTTCTTAACCCAGACATGCCAAACACTAATTCAGGGACTACGCAGATGGCATATCAAAACCCCCGAACGTATTACTCTGCCACTCTCCCCACTAAGTTCACGAGGGGTTCTGTAATGCAGGCTCAGATGTCAAGTGACAGCCTAGGGTCAAGATCGGCCACCAGCCAGATTAACGCCTCCGGTGGCCCGGACAGTGAGGTGGAGCAGATTTGTACCAACCAGGAGGCCCTCCTGTCATTACGCAATACCTCCATGAGCCGTGATGGATACACGAGTAGAGGCCATGACGGTGTGGGTACTCCGAGCCATCCCCAGCCCCGGTCGAGGAGCCAACCCGGAGGTCACCCAGATGATTGGATGAAATTGGACCCAAGGGTGAAGCACGCAGTATGCTTGTCTCCAACCTCCCATATGAGTGATTCTCTCCCTCTCTCTGCTGCTACAAAAGGCCAAAGGTCAGAACCCAAAATGGTCTCACCAAGGGGTAGTGTAGACACCTCAACTCTTATGAGACAGTCATCCTCTTCCATGAGATTATCTCCAACTCCCAACCCGCAAGCTGTACTCCCACCATCCCCTACTACAACTACCACTCTGTCCTTACCTGTGCATGGCAACAATGCTGCCAGCCATTCCAGCACCATTCTGAAGCAGGATTCCATCCTTTCTATCCAGTCTCAACACAGTCTGAACCATGTTGAGGGGCTTACCCCAACACAAGTCCCCCCAGATTGCGTCAGCAGTAGCCTCCAGAGGGGCCGGGAACTCAAACGCAGCTCTAGTACCGTGACGGCCAGTTCTTCGAGCGTGGATGCTCTGTTTGAGAGGCCTGCTCGTAGTCGGAGTCAGCAACTACTGTTACCATCCGCAGTGCAACAAACTGAGACCAAAGTGCACAGGAGGCAAACAAGGAAACGGCTCTCTAAGAGCCACTCCCAAGGCTCCGTGTCCTCTCATGCTACATGTTGGTCCACAGACTGTAGAGCAGAAAGCAGAAGAGCCTCTGTAGCATTTCCTTTGCAGAAAGACTCCAAACACATGAAGGGCTCTCAGAAACAAGATCCCAACGCTTGGAGATGTAATGGGCCTTTTAGCTACTGCTTCTTTAAACGGAAGAGCGAGGGAGAAGAAGATGAGACAGAGGGGGACAAGACCTGTAGATTCCATGTGAGTAATGGTCCTGATAATGGAGCTGCGTTATCAGTAATGCCTGCTGGCAGTCCAGCAAATGCATCTGCGGAGCAACTGTACCGAGATGTTCTGAACAGCATGAGCTTCAGCGACCAGCTGGCCCGGATCAACACCCTGAAAGACCGCATGTATGGATTCCCAGCTGGCTTTGCAGATGTACGCCGTGATGCCAGTGAGCTCATTGCGCTGGTGAGGTCCAGCGTGGGTCGTTCTGACAATGGAGCCCAGATGCCTCATCTTCAGGATGTGTCCCAGTATAAGCAGCTACTCTCTATGGAATCCAAGGAATTAGGTCGGGCGTGTAGGAGGATGGCTCAGGCCCATGGTAGTCCTGAAGAGATGCTGCTTTCCGTCACCTGTAGTTTTCAGGTGCTGTGTTGCCTCTGCGAAGCGTGCATGTGTCTGGTGCGGGGGCTTGGACCCTCGGCTTCACATCAGCAGAGAGAGGTTGTGGCCAAGGTGGATGAGGTTGTCATGAACTACATCTGTCTGCTCAAAGCGGCTGAAGCAGCTACTGTGGGAGCACCCGGCGAGCACACCGTGAAAGCACTGGTCCGCCACTCCAGCACCATGTCAGCCATCGCCAATGCCCTCACCCGCTCCTTAAAAACTCTTCTCAGCAAGTAGAGCTGATTCAGCGTAACAGAGCTTCACTGATCAGAGGAGGTTTCCAGTTATGTAGTATGTCCTGTTCACATACTGTATCTGCGCATTGAAATCTATTGTAGTTACAGATTATCACTTTAAAAATACTTAAACGCGAAACAATAAAAAAGTCTCCCCTCGCTAGATGCAATTGCTTTTGTGATGACAACATTGTGGGGTGTGTTTGCAAAGCCTTGCCATCTCACACTTACCAACCAACAGACACTTGAGAAGTTGTGCATTATATGACTTATGTAAGATGTATATACTGTATGTAAACATTGATAATTCTATGATTTTCTTTAGCAGTTTGGAGAGGCCGTGGAATATTTTGCATAGTATTGCTGACAGGGCTTGTGGTAAAATGCAGTTTCACTACACTGTAGTGACTTAAATTACACTGTAGTTATTCATATACAGTATATACATACACACATACTGTATATACACATATATATCTACATATATATCTACATATGTGTGAATATGTGTGTATGTATACACATACGTACAGTATTAACTGTACACACACACACACACACACACAAACAGCATATATAGTTTTTTCTAAGTAATTCAAGATGTTGAAAGTTAAAGAGTTGAAAATAAAATGTTCATAAAATTTACAATTTCATCCTGTTTGCGTATGAAAAATCACAGGGACACTGACACGTTTATCCTACATCACAACTCATCCCAAGACCACACATTTTCATAGTTATGTTGATGTTCACAGATAAATAGCAAACCAATAATATTACAACATATGAATATATACAGTATATATATATATACACACACAATTCACCTAGATTTTCTAATAATTTCAGGAGCTTTAAAGATCACTGTGGTATAATATCAATTTACTATCTATTTTTGTGTTTGAACAATATATATATCAAGATGCTGTGACAGGGGAAAATACTTTTTTCACCAGCTGATTAAAACTGTTTACTTAAACAGTGTGTGTGTTGTCTCCTCCCTTTTGTCAGTTAGAGGTGCTGCTCAGTTTGTGGATTATCATCAGGGCAAAGTGTCTATGAGTGTGAGAGAGTGATAAAGCCATGTTTGTCATTACTGTTGTGGTGGTGATGAGAAAGCAACACAAAAAAGTGCAACACAAAAGAGTGAGCAACACAAAACAATGAGAAGGCATGTGAAATATGTATGCCTGTCCAAGTTTACTTATCACAGTTTTTCTTATAGCAGTGGGCACTATCCATTTAGGCACATAGGGAGCGGTTAACAATTTAACATTTTTTGACTTTTGTCTGGGACCTAAGAGACAAAAGAGGTCTCTGAGGTTCAGGATGACCCCTCATCCTGAACCCGAAACCACACAGTATGCATGAATCTGAAATCCAAAATTAGGGAGGGGGAGCTCGAGCGGAGGAGTCACATTGTGAACACCCCTGCGGTCCCTTGTGTGTAGTACTGTACAGTACACTGTGTCGATTTTGATACGTAAGCCAAAAGTTTGTTTGCGGACGTGCGCGCGGCACAGTTGACGTCTCATTTGCATGTATGCTGACGCGATGACGTTCTCCAATCAGCTTCACGGATTGGCCAAAAACACGCCTGCGCGGCAACTCCAGCCCCACGCGCTATTGTAGTACCTTTGTGCACACCAGTGGCTCACTACTTCGGCTGAGTTTCTCCCGCCACTGGAACTACGCCTGTCCAACAAACTGATGCGTGGAACAAAGTTTGGATCCCGTGAAACTTTGCAAGCGAATTTGTTTCAAGTTAACCCACCAGAGCGCACGTAGACGGCGTAGAGCGGCGAGCTGGGCACCCCGGGAACCCCGCGGGGTTTTAAGTCAGACTGTTGGAAGTTAGCTCCCTCCTTAGCCACAGTAGAGAGGCTACAATGGCAGCGCTGTGCGGCTCCCGACGCCCCCTAGTGGAGATACCCGCCCCGCAGCCGAAACTAGCAGGTAAGTAGGAAAAGTTTTAACCTGAAAATGACAAAAATGTATTTTCGTCATATGCGTTAGGCACGTTTGCTACTGAGTGTCGTTTTTTCTTAAATTGTACGTTCGACGGCTACACTCGATCAGTTACTGGTATGATGCGATGATTCACAAGGCTACAGTCTCACAAACTCGATACGTTGTAGTACATTGTGCCAGCTCAACTCGGACCGAGACACATGATGTCTTTAAAAGGAACGTCGACGTTGCTTGTAAATGGCCGAGTGACTTATTTTTGTCCTCCGGCTATGCCTGTGTTGCAGCCCGGATGAGGCGGTCGTACTTGGAGATCCTTAGCGGCCGTATTGCTTCGCCGTCGCCGCTTCAGAGGGCTAGAAGTGCCAGCAGCAGCCAGTGGAGAGCGCAGTCTTGTGAGTATCTCAACTGGAATTTAAGTCCGAGATGGAATTAATTAAGATGAACTGATAAAGCCGACCATGACAGTGTGTTTGAATCACAATCGCGATTGATTCTGACTCTTACCAGTCATCAATCCTGATGATTGGATTTGTCAAAATCCAATCACCAAGAGTGATTCAGATGATTGGATTTTGACAATTGTGTCAATCTCAGTGTATTTTCAGCGCTGCAGAAGTTGATGTTCTTGCAATGTGTTCTTGATATGCATTGTCTTCACATTGAGCCTCGTATTGACAGTATTTGTCATGTTGCTTTTGTTTTTCAGTGGACTCGGACACAGCCAGCATATGGCGTAGGACAATGGAAGAGATGCAGTGTGTAAAGATGGAGGAGCACCACGCGCCTCTATCGAACCAGCAATTGGTTCAGTTGATCAGATCACTCATCTTAGTTGATCAGGTTTGTTTTTGCTTTGGTTTGCTGTTTCTTTTAAAAACACACATTGAAATCCCCAAAGAATTTTGAACCTTTGTGTTGGCTCATCTTATTCTTAAGGGAGGATTGTTTGCATGATCGCCCAAACTTTGCTTTACTTATCTTGAATGTCAGTCCCGTAGTTGCATCTTAATATAGATTTTAATTTGTGAACATGCACAGGTGTCTGCAATTTTCTCCGGCTCACAGAAATGCCATCTAACTCGGTGTGTGTGTCTAATCTGTGCAGAGCCTGGAGCCCAGAGTCCTCGCGTCAGACCTGAAATATCTCCAGGAGGACCTGCAGCTGAAGAAGGCTAACGTCTACAGGTCTATCCCGTACTCGCGTCTCGGCTCCAACAGGGATGCCCACTGCTACAGGAAAGCTTATCCGTTCCTTCTCGCCTTCAAAGTGAGTATCGCTGTTGTTTTGTATGGGAGGTAGTTGCCAAGTTTGCCAGGTTGTATGGTCTCATGATCACTCACAACGTTTGTCCTCCCTGCAGGTGTCGTGTCAGGAATGGGGCCAGGTGCTGCTGAGGAACCAAGAGTGGGATACAGTATTGGAGCACTCGCTGATGGCGTGGCGATACACCAGCGAGCTGCCACAGTGGGACATGCCGGCCCACAATGCCCTGCGAGAGCAGTGTTTCAGCATCCTGTCTGCCCACTGCCTCAGCGCCATGCAGCAGTACCACCCTGAAGCCAGCAGGGGGCACGACATCCTCAGGAGGTAATTGGGTTTCCTATTGGAGGAGAGTGTCCGCGTGAAAGATGCAGGAATTGATGTAGACACGGGCTCACTGCTGCTTCTGTCTCCCAGGATGAAGGTCGCACAGGCGCATAGCCAGTCCATCTTACCCTGCATCCAAGAGCTGGAGAGGATTCTGGACAATTCCTCCACAGAAACACAATGAGAGGACACTAATCATGTGATAACATTCCGGGTACCAACAGTGCTTCACCGTTGGATGAATGAATGAAGGTGTGAGTGCATGAGTGAATTACTTTCAGGGTCCAAATGGAATGATACTGTGCCATGTTTGCCACACCTGTGCAGTATTCTTAAGCCCTCCGTGGTAGCTGAGGATATGACTACAGTGTAGATGACTTGAAAATTGACACTTCTGCCTTCTTTTTATGACGAATTTTACCTCCTGTCAGGAGTATCACAGTTCTGGTTGAGGCAGAGAAAAGCAGGCCTGTGTTTGTAGACAAATTGTGTCCGGCGACACAATGAGACAGAACGTCTTTGTGCATTTTTAGGATTTGTTGCTGATTTCTCTGTGTCATTGTTATGAATTGACCTCCCTCATTGCTCTGGCCTGGCAGTGTTCCCAACCTCAGTATTCTTCCTACTTGAATCTGCGGCTGTTGAGTCGTGATGCTTTTTTTTTCTTTTTTTTTCCCACAGTTTGCAGCTTTTTGTTGGTGTCACTACTGATTGCACTGTTGCGGTTTGACCTGAAAACTTGAAAATGTTTTGATAAAAGAGTCATTATTTAAATAAAGTCCTGACTTTTTCCCACAGAGACTATGTGATCTGTGCTGCCACAAGTTGGAGCATTCATAAATATCAAATGCTAGCGTTTTCCCCGCTGCAGATTAAAAGAAGTTATGGTCTGTTTGATGGGCTGGTGGACTTTGTCGCTTCCCTTTCTGAACATTTTTAATCAGCCATTTCTCAAGTGAAGGCAGCAATTGATGCCATTTGATCTTATATTATGAGCTGCAGTTACCATTGGCGGCCAGCTGGTGGTACCCATGCTGCGCTGTGTGGGAATGATGCCGCAGGATGCTGTTGCCATGGTGCCCTATCCACAGAGCCCGAGAGGTTTTTCTAAGCAGTCTCATGTTGGAGACGACGGAGGAGAAAGCAACTTGGCTGGAAGCTTCTGGCTGATGATCCATCAAACGACTCACTTTAATATTCCTTAATTCCCCAGAATGAGTCTAGGTATTATTTATTCATAGTTTTGGAAGTCAGTCATGTTCTATTTTTGTGGCCCCCTCTTTTTTTTTTTACTCCTTCTGTGAGCATTTCACAAGACAGCAACTAAAGAAACCAATAACATGGTTAAGTCAGTCAAGACAAAATAGGCTAATGTAAGGAGAAAAGAAACAAAACCAGCAGGATCCAAAGCGACCAAGTCCTCAAAAGGCCTGAAGGTCAAGATCCAACTAATTACTGCCGTTGTTGAAGGTACCTCAACACCTGCTGAACCGAGGATAAACAGCGCACCCACATGGTCACCCTGACGATGAGCAAGTTTGGACACTAATTGCGTGATCATCGGATGACTTGTACGCCTGTTGCCCATTTACAGTAGCCTTCACATCAGCTCACTGCGCGCCAAGGCATGTAATCCCCAGGATCTGAATCTGGCATTCCAGCCCACATTTGCTGGCCCATCTCAGAGTCCCTGTGTGTGTGAGAGAGAGAGCGCGTGTGTGTGTGTGTTTTACAGACACCGTTACCTTTCATGATATGACGGACAGGAGAAATCGCTTTTTGTTTTAGGGGCAACAGGAAATTAGCTCTGATACCTCAAATATGATTCCATTAGTAAATCCTCCAACAATGCAGGATGAGTCTGTCCGACCATCGCCTCTCAAATCCGGTTGTGTTAGCAGGTGTTAGCATGAGGCTGTGAAGTGGTTGAGAAGAAGCAATTTGAGATCTACTGTACATCGATCTGATTCCTCCGAGATGTTAAGCCGCAAGCCTCAACCAAAAATGTTTTGGTTTTGTTCGATATTTGCCTCCCTGGCCCTACATTTGTTCTGAGTTATTGTTGGGACTCTGGCCTGGCCTGCCTCTACTGGTGCACACTGAGTGAAAACAGGCTTGCCGCCCAGTTGAATATGTAGCATACAAGTTCACAAAGTATGATATGATTTTTCTGATTGCATTTGAAGCAACTCTGACCTCCCCCTCCTTTTTACACCTCCTCTTCCCCCTCTTTCAAGTTCTGCTGGTCGGAATCAAAGGTCAAGCTCGGCGGTATCACTCATTAATGTTTTAATTTGCATATCTTGACTTTTCCTCGGATTAGAACGACAATTTCTGGCTCTCTCTTAATTTCTGCCATGCCGTGCCAGGACGCCAGCATCCGTATGGAAATGTAATCAGCGACGCCGCCCGACCTCACCGTGCCTCTCTTATTGTCTTCTTCCCGTTCTTGGTCCGGGATACGCCAGGACGGAACGCCCCTCGCTCATCCCCCGAATGTGGGGAAAGAGAGAGGGGAATTGGTTACGGGCGTGAGAGGCAATTTGCAGGGTGGCAAAAGGTCAAGAAACAGCGGTGAACACCTTTAAATCCCCCAAAAACGAGCTGCCGCCTGAATCTAGATCTGCCCAGATGTGGACTGATGTGTCCCTGTTCCTCTCAATCGTTAAATTTACTCCGATAGTATGCGTAGAAGTTTTGACATAAACGCCACCGAAGTGTAACAACCTGTAAATTGACGTTTTGAGGCGCCCGTGTGCAGTCACGTGCCTGTTGGAGCGGCTGATTAAGGTCGAGAGCTGTTGGTGCGAACACGCGTCTCCCTCTGACCGCCGCCCGTAATAGCTCTGTCACAAGCCATCTTGTCAAACTGTCACGGGAAAACGCAGAAAATCCCCAAATCTTAGCCCGTAGGTGCCGAGCACTCCCCCGCTGGCTGGCAGAGTGGAGCGGGAGCAGTTGCTCATGAATAAAAACGGCGGCGGGCACGTAATTCATCATGACGGGCTCGGTATTCGTTGCCCGCGGTTTCTTCTTCACGGGCTTTTGCTCTGTTTGTCTCCTTCTGTCTGGGGGGAATTTTGGGGTCCGGCATGTCACGTCGCAGAGCCAATCAGAGGCCGCGCTTGTCTCTGGAGTTCCCTTGCACCGTGTCAAGGTGCCCCGTAACACCAGGTGGCCAGTTGAGGAAGTGCAACTTCACCTACATCCGGCCATCTCCCAAAAATAAGGGCGAAAGTCTGACTCGCCATCTGTGTAATGAACACCATTTTCACAGAAATTGATATGCATCTATGCTGGACTTCCCAGAATGCACCAGGAGCTGGGGCGCACCTCTGTGTGTAAGTGTGTGTGCACGCGCGCGTGTGTGTGTGTGAAAGCGAGCAAGTGGGAGGAAGATGGCG
>OMPJ01030307.1:5474-21736 GCA_900312935.1 Carapus acus
GTTTTTTTTTTTTTTTTTTGGCTCCGATCGTGTGTGTGAGTGTGCGTGATCAATGACTCTCTGCACAGTGCGCCAATGCAATGAGTTGGATAATGAAACTGTTGTTCATTCGCTCAGGTCAAAATGCAAAACTCAAGTGTGAATTTACGAGTCCATCTCTGAAGTAAATGAAGCCACTTTAAATACGTGTCTGCTTTTTGAATCCTGTGGTGTGCTTGGAGCCTGCAACAGGCAGTTGACTTAATGTTTTTAACATATTCTACACAAAAAGCAATTATTTGATTCATTAGGGAAAGTAGACTTCATTGTGTGTGTATGTGTTTGTGTTCAAAATTTGTGCCTCCATTAATAGCTTTATGAAATGTTTCAGTCTATCAAACGAGGACACACAGACGCACAAATATCACTTGGGTGATGGTTTTCTTTTTGACTTACATTAGTGTGCCCACCCTCGGGCGTGTGTGTCTCTGTCGGGGCGTCTGCTCTCTGTCCTTGATTCTGCCTGCTGCTGTTGTGAATGTGGGACGGGGAGCGTGCCGCCTGTTTTGATTATTGCTTTCCTGTGTGTTCCGTCGGTGAGTAATGAGCAGCACTTTTAATGGGGGTCTCAACAGTGTCCAGCTATTAATTAAAGGCTGATTGGAAGAATAAATTAATCGGGCGGCGGGCAGCTCGATCAATAACCTGTATGAGGGCTCCATTAAGCACGGCGGCCTGAGCGCTCGCTCCGCCTGCAAGACGGGCGCGCTGAAGGAGTTAGCTGAGTTAAATGGGCCTCTTGAATTGCCAGTGATTTTCACCCCCATTAATCAAAACGGCCTCATCACGTCATGCAACGGCTGTGCTTGTGTATGTGTGTGCATGTGTGTTCGCGACTGTGATCTATACATTTGTTCTGTTCTGCAATTTCTCACCCAAGCCCGAGAGTTTTTTCTTTTTTGTTAGTTTTTTTGCTGTAGCTGTGATGTTTCAGTGCGCGCAAAATAATTGCTGTTTTCAAAGCAAAAGGCTTGTTTGCTCCGCCAAGAAGCCCCTCAGCTGTGCTCAGATATTTGACCTGTGCAGACAGCTTGATGAGGATCTACTTCAGAGCACTGTGCGTATCATGTTCCCCAACGAACAGTTTATTCATGCCATCGCCAGTAATGGCGACAGAGGCTTGGGGTCTGTCTGCAAGCTCTGCCACTTCCTGGGCCTTGTGTTCTCTCGCTCTGCATTCGACGGGCAGATGTTCAAACTAGCTCCTGCGCCCCATGTGGTGGGGTACACGTGTTTCCTCCCACGGCGAAGAGACAGAGGAAAGTTCTGCACGCTTCTTTGCAATTGCTCGGCTTCATGGCCCACCAAACGAAGGAACGTGGGACGCTTGGGGCTTGCTTTTATTCTGTAGGATTTGGCTTATCTACAACACACACGGCTGCACATGCACATGCATATGCACGCACGCACGGACACGCACAGACACACAAACAAACCCCGAGTTCTTTGGCTTCAGCACCTACTCAGATTGTGACAAATGTGTGGCAGCATGCAGCATCCCGTGTGTATTTGTGTGTATGTGAGCCTTTGTGATGTGTTGCTTGCTAGTCTGGCAAATAGTTTCTGCCTAATGATTCATTTGTTGCAGGGGATGTTTTCCCTCGCAGCCTGAGACGTCTGATTATCAGAATCCTGCACTCTAATTCCATTAGGCCTGCTCTGAATTTGTGTCAGTGAAGACGCTGTTCCCCACCTCTCTCATCTCTCTCCACTTCTCCTCACCGCCACCCGCTCTCTGCTCTGCATCTCTTCCTACTTTGCCAATAAATAAACCAATAAAACCCACATCCATCCGTCTCAACCCCATTCCAGAGTGGACTTGAAGCACAAAAATTGTTGTTGTTTGCATCTGTACATGGTTTCATGACTTTTGCGTGGTTGAATGGAAAACATGTTCACTTTTCCCGGCTCTGTGATTTGTTGTAGTCAATGAGAAACGGATGTATTGTGTCGATTAATAACATTAGTCAGAGTTTATTGTCTGCGCCACCACGCTCAATAGCTCTCCACCACCGCCATGCCTTTAATAACTCCGCCAGCACACACTTGCGTTTGCCTCTCATTTAGCTGCCTCGCTCTGCTTTGGCGGCATGCAGCCACGCTGCAACTCACCGAAAGGGAATTGTAGGAATATGAGTGGGGGAATTAGCAGTATATCCTCTTTTCCCACTTGCTGCCGTGTCCCTAGCGGTGCTGCCACTGCGCTGAGATAAAATTCATCTTCATCCCGTACACCTTGAACCAAGCAAATCACCCCCACCACCATCCCCACCCTTCACACACACACGCAGTACTGTTAACTGTTGAGATGCTCTTCTTTTATGTGCAGCTCTGAGATAAAGAGCATACCTCTGCCAAGGCCGAGCAACCGTCCTAATCATTTAGTTTATTCTGGTTTATTCAGTGAGGATGACTGTGCGCGGCCACATACTGTATTGTGGCGTGTTTCCATAGTGAGGAAGGAAGAGATAGAGGAAAGGAGAGGCTGTGAGAGGGAACGAAAGACGGAGGGTGGGAGGGAGAGAGGACCGAGATGGTGTTGTAATTAAACTCGTCTGGCAAAGCCAGGAAGGATGTTTTGCAAGCGTACTCTCCACCTCGGGGAGCGTTCCCTGGCGGCGTGGGCCATAATTAGGCGAGAGCCACTCGTTAACATTGGTAAAAATGATCCCGTAATCGCTGCCTCGACCTCGCAGGCTCGGCAGAAATGCCAACGCCATTACTATGCCGATTCCTGGTAATCACTGCATTAATGTCAAAGTCGTTTGCTGCGCTGCGCCGGAGAAAATGACATTAGTGTGGTTATCGTGTCGAATCAGGGTGGACGTGTGGTAACATTTGGACTTTGTTCTTTAACGCTATCCAGTTTTGGGTTTGACATCAACTTGTCGTCTCCTTGTAACCAAGGAAACCGGTCGGGATAAATCCTAACAGATGATGGAGCAGCCTTGGAGTTTGCAAGTAAATCATACACACACTCGCGCCCTTTCAAAGGTGTGCGGCTCACTGTCTATTTGTTTATCTAAACAAGTGCAGACAAATTTGTGTGCATATGTGCTCAGGCTGAGTACTGGAGCCAACGCTGACATGATGAGCAGAGGCTGAGGTTGAATGCTGAAGCAGTGGAGTGAGGGGAAGGCTCAGTAATGAGGATGAAGCTGAGGCTGACCGCTGAGGCTGAGTGGACCTCGGGCACTTGAGGACAGCGTGGAGCAATACTGTCCTGAGATGAGAGTAGTCAGTGAATGCTACAGTGCCCATCCTCCCCCTGCATGCCCAAGAGAGAGGGTTCCTCCCTCCTTCTCCTCCTCCTCCTCCTCCTGCTCTTCCTCCTTCTCCTGTCTATGCACTCTCTGCTCTCTCTCTGTAGCCCTGCTGATCTCTTGTAGCCGAGTAGACACTGTTCAGTTCCTCTGAGACACGGGCTTAGCCATATTGTGTGACACAGCCGTGGCGCCTCTAGGCAACCAACACACACACACACACACATGCACACACACACACACAGCCCTTGACATGCACCAGGCTTTGTACATTTTTACTTGAACAGTGGAAGCGCTGCATAAATATGTGTCTTTGGTCTCTCTATGTTTCTGCTCTTGTGTGTGGATGTGATGTGAGTGTTTATGTCCTGGATTAACGGGAGAAGTTCATTGTGTGTATGTGTCGTATGTGTGTGTGTGTGTGTGTGTGTGTGTGTGCTTGGGTGTGTCTTGATGTGCCGTTAGTCCTCATCTCGGCCCGCTGTAATACCACAGTCTGATTGGTCTGAAACTGTTTTGACAGAAAATCCATCTCTGCATGTGTGTGTGCGCGTGTGTGTCTCTGTGCCTGTGTATGTGAACGTGGGCACACACACAGGATATATGTGAATGACAGCTTAATTGAAGACTCGGGCCAAGAAGGCCAAGGGAACACAATGACACGATGAGCTGTGTGTGTATGTGTGTGCGCATGTGCATGCATGCGGGTTTGGCTCACCTATGTGCGTGTCTGTGTGTTAGATGCTGATGTAAAGCCCAGGAGTGACACGACCATGGTGACTGGTGTGTGTGTGTGTGTGTGTGTGTGTGTGTGTGTAATTGATTGAGTTTTAATGTGGTCCCTGATGAGGAGTCACTCACATTGGTGGAGGGGGAGAGGAGCTGCACTGCATCTAGTCAGAGTCAGAGTCCTTAGAATGAGGAGCTGTAGGATGAGCTGTCAATCAAACCTGCACTGACCACAGAACCAAATATGGTGGTGAGAGGGTCGACCAATCAAAATGTACTTCATCATCATCTTCGGCGGCATTGGTATTGAGCTCATCAGGAGGGCATGATTGCTCCCCTCTCTCCCTGTCTCTCTCTCTCCCCCTCCTCTCTCTTTCTCTCTCTCTCTCTCTCTCTCCCTCCCTGTGTCTCTCTTCCTCTACGTCCCGCCCCTCCATCTTGTTTCCCTCCCTTTCCCTCTCTTGCCATGGCTGCTCTGGCAAGTAATAGCGGCCCAGGTAATAAACGGCTGACATTCAGTATAGATTGGATATCATTTAATTAGTTTGAGAGTTACACACACACACACACACACACACACACACACACACACACACACACACACACACAAATTGTCCTCACTAAGTTGCTCTATTTCTGGGAGAAGGTTCAGGGTTCTAGACTTGACAGGCAGTTTTCTCTTTTCCCTTATGTTGTGTAAGGCAGTGTCTGTATGAGTGTTTGTGAGTCTGTGTGTGTGTGTGTGTGCTTGTGTCCACCAGAGCAAGTTTCAAACTTACACAATCTATTACCGAAAGTTCCCTTCCAACCTCGTAGTTTAAAAATCCACATTTTCATGCATATTTTTCACACTCAGGCAGCCAAAGAGCTATGATCAGCGCTTGAGAGTGGAATATTTTAACCTGAAAATCAACAAACAAAAGGAAAATAATTACAGTTCAAATTGGACTCATAATATTTGCAGCAGCGGGTGCCTGCGTGATACAAAATGATACTGCGTTTCATCTCGAGCATCGTCTTTGTTCAAATATTCTTGTGCGTGAGTGTGCTTGTGGATGAATGTGCGTGTGTTTGTGCACTGGCACTGCCTCCCCCTCTCCTTTACTCTCTTCAACTCCTGGGTTGTACGTTAGCAGCCAAGGTCAACTGCACCGTAGTTCATCTCAGCCTTGGTGGAGGGAGACACGCGAATCTTTGATGTCGACAGAGACAGGGAAAAAGGGTGTGTGTGCCTCAGATAGTGCGTATGTGTGTGTGTGTGTGTGTGTGTGTGTGAGAGAGAGACTGAGCGAGGCAGAGAAGGCACAGGCGGAGACAAAGATGGGAAGAGGCATATGTTGTTGGAAGGACGGGAAGCCACAAGGGGATGACACCAAATGGGGAATGATGAGGAGAGAGGGATATCACGGAATGGAGAGACAAATCCTCCAAACTTAGTGTGTGTGTGTGTGTATGCGCGTGTGCCAGCGGGTGCGTGCTCATGCTGTTGTACATTTAATATGCTCAGTCATGGAGTCGTGCTTCTACTCAATAAGTGTGAGAGGCCATCTTCAGGGTGAAACTGGAGAAAACCTGCCAGGTAAAGGGATTTGTCAGGGATTCGTCTTCTTTGATGCAGACATACTTTACGTGTAAAGGCAGCGAGCAAGTGATGTCCTTTTCTAATCAACAAATAAAGACAGAGGCCATCAAGAGGTTATACTCACGCACACACAGCTCCAGCACATGCTGGGATCTACTCGTCTGTGTGTATGCGCCTTTGAATACAAATAATCCGGCTGCCTTCTGTATGCGTTAATGACAATAATTATAGTGTAAGACTAGTGTAGCCACAACACAAGAGCGAATAAGAGAGCAAAACATGTCAGAGGAGGTAAACAAAGGAGACGGATGCCGCCGGGCTTTGTTCTGATCTCCGCCGCGGGCAGTGCTGTACTTAGTTGGTGGAGTGGCGAGATGGAAATAGACTGCAATTATGATTTCACTGAGGTAATTGATTTTTTTCTCTGAGCTGGGTGCACCAGATGTATATTCATATGTTAAAGGCATTAAGGATGTATGTTGATGAAGGTAGAGGAATTAGCATCTCTATGTAGTGATGCCAGTTCTGCGTTGGTTACGTGAACAGTGATTGGACCTGTATGGGGTGTATTGTAAGGAGTCTTTAAATGAAACTTGTGCCAATTTTTTGTCGAACCACATTGGCTCGCAGGAAGATGTTGAATTGAAGCAACTGACTTTGATTTGCGATCAATGTTGTGTCACAATGCAAGAATCTTGATCTTGATTCTGGGTCATTATCCTCAGGGGGTTGTTTGAAATGTTTGGGTAGTTAGTGGAATGTGTTTGTTTAAGTGTAGGTATCAGAATTGCGGGCCACTGCAGTCCATATTTGTTGATTGAGTCATGTCAGATGACAATTAATCGGCTCCATTGATTTGCCAGTCAAAGACTCCCAGGCATGTTTGGTGATCACCTGGCCCGAGACCTCTGACACACTCGTTTGATGAGCAGCTTCTGATGGCTGACAGCCCGATTGCTCACACAACACAGCGGACATGGTCGGCGACGGAGGGATTATGAAAACGTGAGATGGAAGAAATGGGGGTTTTAGGGGCAAGTGAAGTAAAGCAGGAAACTCTCAACTAGGACGGAAAAGAAGAAACAAGAGAGAGAGAAGGACGAGGAAGTGAGTGTGTGAGTGGGCGAGGCCCAGCGTATTAGACTATATTAGTGTGTGGCTGATGTATGGAGTGCTGTCGGGGATATGAGGTTTCCACAGGACTGGCTGTGGCTTAGATGGAGTTTGTGTAACGGAATCCAGTCCCATGCTGCTCAGTGCAGGGAGGAGGGGGCGGGGCTAATTCGATTGCCCCCTTCCACACCTCCGTGGCTGGTGTGTGGCTGGTGGGTGAAGGATGGGCTTTGTTACAGGTGAGAGCGTCCCGCAAATCCATCTGTCAATCCAAATGCTGTTTGCATTCCCATAATATTATGCTCAGTCTGGGGCTATCCCACCGCACCCATTTATTAAGGATACACTCCACAGCAGACCTGTGTGGTTACCACAGGACGTACAAATCCAAAGGAATTTTGTCTTTTTCCTCTTCTTAAAAACCAGCAAAACCATCAATTTTACGAATCACGAGAGGTATCGACTCTGCGTTGACGTTTGTAAACAGGCACAGATGTGGTCTACATGAAAATAAGTGAGTGCAGACAGCAGATTCTGGGATCATTATCCCGCCTGATTTGATTGGTTAGCTTTAATCCAGGCTATGTGATATCTGATGTGTGCACACGTGTCCTTCGCTGCAGCGTCTATGAGCTGGTTAACTACTCACTCAGAATTTCACTGTTTGTGTGCTTCTGAAAATCTTTCTCTGGGTCCAGCAAGTTTAGTTTGGTTCCTAAGCTAGATGGGTTCTTTCAAAGTTTCTGCCTAGTTGGAGTTTTTTGGTGCTAACAAGCATCTACACCTGTGTAAGGTAGCGGGGGATATTTATAGACACGATTCAAGTGCTTTGGAAAGAAGGCGGAATCAATTACCGCAAAGACTCCAACAAGCTGCACACATAGATTTGGCAGAAAATTTCCGTGGCAGCAGATGGATCGGCTGGTAAACAGTTGTAGCGTGGGCATGCTGCGGTCATCAGCTTTGATGATCAGACTTGTTTTTGAGTGCTGCACAATCCAAGTCCCTAATGAGGAGTGTATTCCTGTTTGTGGCACACCAGAGGAGGCGGCGTAATGCATCTTTCATAGAACTCTCTCTCCCTCATTTTCATACAGAAACACACACACACACAGTGCAGTGTAAGGTTTCTCCCAGCTTGTGTCTTGGTCAAATAGGATCATGGCTCTGTCATGTTTCCAAACTGAGCTCAGCGCCTCAGAGCGGCAATGCTTGAGCCTGCAACATTTCTAAGTACGCGGAGCATTTACGTCCTTTGTCTGTTCCACCCACCCCATTCCTCCAAGAACATTTATCGGGCCTTTCATGCGACACGACTCACGGGCCAGGAGGATGAAGGTAGTAAACCTTCATAGTCGGCCCGATGGTTAGCCTGCTCCTTCTCAGTCATTAAAGCTGGAGGTAACGTGAGAAAATTGCAGCGCTAATTAAAAATAACTACCGGTGTGGATTATGGGTGTAGCGGCGCGTGAGATACGCCATCATGAACATTATCGCGGGTTATGCAAACATTGTTTCCATATGAGCGCAGCCCCTTTGCCCCAGCCAGTGCCAACCTCCAAAATCCACGGAGAAAAACAGACTGCGCACAGAGGGCCAAAATTGGAGCGGCAAAACGTGACGGCACATCACATGCAACACGCCGACGTGTCGCGGCTACACACTCCAATCACTTCGTTCGCAGTGTTCAACACTAATTTATTCTTATTTAACTAATGCAGTTTCATCCTGCATAAGAAATAATTCAGTGTGAAATTTTCTGCTCCGGGAATTATTGGATTAGTATCCCGTGAAGGCGGTGGGAGTGGTGTTCTGCAATACTGCAACATCGCTCAGAATGTATGCCAGCTCGCCGCGTTAATCTGCAAATGCCCCAGACCATTCGCATTATTACTTTTGCGTTGGGCATCCGATAACGTAAATGACGCTAAGAATTCTGCTGACTGCAATCGATGTGAGATCTTGAAAGGAGATGAAAGGCCGAGCAGCGGTTTGTTCACTTTATGTATAGAAATATATGACGATATATACTTCTACAAGCTTTGATTTGAAATGCAGATTAGTGTCGCACACCCTGACTCTTAACTTTTGCAACGTGATTTCTAATGTCAGTGAGACATCTCAAACTTAATCTCATGGCTTCAGAACTTCGATTGCATTTTATACATTAAATCTTACGCATCAGGTGGTGTGCACATATAGAGTTGATATGCATATACAGTTAATACATGTATTCACACTGCATGTACAGATGTATACAAAAATTATGTATCGTATGTAACTATATACGTTCCTGTGTAGATATGTTTCTGTATGTTATGTGTATGTGTATGCTCAGTATGTATGTACATGCGTTAATGTGTGTGTGTTTGTGTGTGTGGTAACGTGTCATATTAATGAATGTTGGAGCGTCTCGGAATGTGTTGATGTTGTTTTCCTCAGCTATGACATCACACCGGATCTTTTTATTTGCCTTTTATTAGATCTTTGCCGCTTTGCCTCCGTCTGCTTTTTTTATCCGGATTACTCTCTACGAGAAGAGGAAAAGCATTGAATCCGCTCGGCTGTGTCAGGCGGCGATGCATTAGTCAAACACTGTCAGCAGAATCACAACGGCACCGGCAGCAGGTTTGCCACGGTTAACGCTATTAAAGTGTGTGTGTGTGTGTGTGTGTGAATGTAAAGTCAAGCACCTGGGAAGAGTGAGTGTGAAAGTGGATGAATATCCTTGAAGACACCTGGTCCGAGGCTCAGTGAGCGATGGCCAGTGGGCCCAGGAGTCTGTCAGGGGGTCAAAGGTCAGGAATCTGTGTGTTGGCCTGGCGTTGGAGTGAAGCAGAGGAGTGTGTGGTGTGTTCATGCTGAACAGAATGTGACATCCTCATACATCTGACCTCCTTGCCTCCCCACACCCCCTTCTCTCTCTCTCTCTCTCTCTCCCTCTCTCTCACACACACACACACACACACACACGTTGAATTCGTCTTATGTGTTTTTGCGTGCCTATGTCTGTGAGCCCGCCAGTGTTTGTGTGTGTGTGTGTGTATTTGAATGAGGAAACCCCGGTAAGTATATGCCGTAATTTAACAAAAAGGTGACAAGGTGAGGAAACGGTTGTTGTGAGAGATGAGGCAGGAAGTCCTCCAGGCTCTCTCCTTGTGCTGCTCTTGCGCGTGTGTGTATGCACGCATGCATGCGCACAAGGAGATAGAGAGTTTACCGGAACAGACTTTATAAGTGATGCAGTGGCCTAAGGGATCCGTAAACCTGATGCGGTGAGCCAGCCGGGGACCAATTGGACATTGAGGTGCACACTCCTTTCCATGTGCGTGTGCCTGCGCGTGCATGAGAATTCGAGACGATGACAGGAAGCAGAAAAAGGCTCAGACTCAGACTCTCAGACTTCCTGACAGTGGGGCCCCTCCTCGCTGCCGTTGCGTTCCCCGCCCATGTTCTCGATGTGTATCGACGCAGTCAGAGCCAAGCTGCGTTCTCCTCATCGCTATATCGATCCACAGCGTGCCACCACACACCCCCGCGTCCTGGCCCCTCCCTCAGTATTCCCAGGATGCACTGCTGTCCTGCCTTTGACCCTCGCCCACATCTTTGTTGTTACTCCCCACCCTTCTGTGCCCCTCCACACCTCCTCTTCCCCTATGGTTGCCCCCTTCATCAGCCGGAATGTGTGTGTGTGTGTGTGTGTGTGTGTGTGTGTGTGTGTGTGTGTGCGTGTGTGTGAGAGAGAGAGTGACGAGGGCTTGGGGACTATCTGCTTCCACAGTAAGCAGGGTTTATTGTAACCTCATAAAGCCTGCAGAAGATTGGTTGAAGATGATATACGGCTCTGTATAGATCTGTGTGTGTTATCTGCCTGTTTGAGATAATGTTTATACGTATGCGTGTGTGTGTGCGGGCGTGTGCAGTGTTAAAGTGGAGCTGCGTTGTGTTAAAAAGGAATGGAACACAGCCAAACGGGCCTCGGGGAGGCGTCGTGACAGAGCGCCGAGGAGAGAAAAAGAGTGAAACAGAGGGAAGAGAGCCATTAAACGGTAATGCCTTCCTCCCCGTCCTCCTCCTCCTCCTGGTCCTGCATCTCACCTCACCTCCTCCCCTCAGCCCCCACCACACTCTCTCTCGCTCTCTCGCACACACTCTCTCGCTCCCTGCCTCCCCCCCTAATCAATGAAACTCTGAGGGTCCATTGCATTCCTAATGGAGCTGCAGATTCCGGCTCCAAACTCTGCTGATGGATCCGTTCGTCAAGGATGGACACGCGCACACACGCACACACACAAACACACATACACACACACACACAAAGCGTCTCTCTCCTTTAAATGTCAACCTGCCCGTGTAGTGGCGCATTGGCAGATGGTAGAGCGACACTACATCGCAACACTTTCACCATCAAAGAGGTTCAACAGCACTCGAACACTGATAATCTTTCAGTCGCAGCGTGAGGTTGTATGTGTGTATGGCTCTCCACAGTGCTGTGTGTGTGTGTGTGTGTGTGTGTGTGTGTGTGATCTTTAAGAGAAAGGACAGCCCCGCCATCCAAGAGAGTGTGTGGGGAATGTGCGTTTTTGTGTTTGTTGTTGTGCAAAGAAGGACAGAGACGGCGAGGGACACCACCAGGTCAATAGTCGGCCTCAACCTCGTCTTTCCAAACACGTCCAGGTTGTCCCATCCCCACTGGCGTCCCTATTCTATTATACCCGGCCCTATCGCTATCCTGACTTCTCCTCAAGAGGGCAGGATGCGGACTGTTTATCCCTGTCCTGTCCTGCTGTCCACTCTGTCTCAGTCTCTATATCTGTCCTGCGTTCACATATCCATGGCTGCAAAAGGAAGGCAGAATTCCTTGGTATGCCTTCCCCCTTGTCCTTTTTGCATGTATGTTTTTGCATCTGAATAATCAGGAGAATGACATGTCTGTGCGAATGTGTGTGTGTGTGTGTGGAAGCTGAGTTACATTTGACCTACTGTCTGTTTGCGTCATTTCCGTCAGAGGCCATGGGCACGGGCGTCACAGGGCTAACCACGCCCAGAGTGCCAGTGCCTGAGTCACACACAATCAGTAGGTGAGCGTTGGGAAACCTCAATTTACAGCTCAGGGTGTAGGAACACTCACTCTTACTCTGTCTCTGTCATATGCACACACGCACACACACACACACACATGCACACGCACGCACACACACACATGAGGAACATTTGTGAGGAAACGACATAGGAAAATGCTGCTCTGCGCTCACTGTGCACTCACACACACAGACACACACCCCCTCTGGGATTCAATCTGCTCAACCAGCCGTCCCCTACATCTTCCACATGCGTTATCTGTGCGCTGTCATAATATTATAGATCAGAGATCATACAGACGGTTGTGTGTTTGGCAAGATGACAAATGCTGCATCAGTGTAAATGGTTCAAATATCCTTTGTCACTCGTTATCACCCTGAGCATCGGCAACGTCCGTTCGTTGCAGTATCAGAGAGATGAGAACTGTGTGTGTGTCGGTGTGCAAGTGTGTGGCGGTGTGTGTGTGTCCTGGTGTGTGTGTATGTGACAGGTTTTAGGAAAGATAAACAAACGCTCAGATGAGACTGGGGGCAAACGGTAATCTGAAACCATGCAGATAAGCTTGATCTGTTGGTGTGTGTGTGTGTGTCTGGGATTTATTGGCCTGTGTAAGAATCATCTCTGGCTCTCTCTTGACACCTCTTGCATGTTCCCAGTTGTGTTAAACCTCAGAGGCCCCGGCCACTCACACACACTATAAACACAAAGGGAAAGGTGCAAGATGGCATCTGACTGTCAAGGTACTGAAGACGTGGCATTTAATTCCACACATCTGGTGGATTCTAATGGCAGGGGCAAGCTGTGGTATGTCTTTTTTGTCTTTAAGAGTCAGGAACACACTGACTCTGACTGACTCAGTTGGAGGTGGGCGGCTGTGTGCCGATCTTTACGCCGTCGGGAGCGCACGCCAGTCTTTAGGCTGTCATCCGTCATCGTGCCATGCACACGTGCCGGCCTGCCAGCTGCCGAGCGGAGGGGGGCTGCCGGCCAGATGACAATGTCACATCTCCACAACCGCGGACTGGACCACGGAACTCCCAGCATTACAACATTGTTAGCAGAGTGTCACGTCTCAGTGACAGTTTGCTCATACAGGATGTTTCACGAGTAGGAAAAAATCCATTTGGCTGCTGGAACACGTGTACAGCCACGGGTATGAACGCATGCATGTGTACCCACACAGCGTTTGATCCCTCATTCACCTGTGGCACTGTGTGTATCAGTGTCGCATAAATGTCTTATTTATGAGTGTGTGTGTGTGTGTGTGACTGTGTGACTGTGTGTCTGTCTGTGTGTGTGTGAGTCCTTCTCCTCAGCACCCCTGGTAGCTTATTACATGTGTTATGTGTCCCTTTTCATATGCTTGAAGGATTTTTTGGAATTTATTCTCATCCTCTCGCCTATTCTAGAGGTTTGTGTGGTTGTGTGTATGTGCGTGGGTGTATACTGCCCTCTGAGAGTTGCATAAATTGTGTAGTTACACCCATAAACTCTGTATGATTTGATATTTTATTTACACAAAGTGCTCTAAATGATTTATCTAGATTTGTTTGCACATGGGGTCGAGCTGGATTTGTTGTTGCAGTTTGGAGATTCTTTACTCTGCTGTGATTGGAGGTGAAGTTCTAACCACACTGGACATGGCCAGCATGCTGCTCTGGGGTGGACCGGCAGAGGTGAGGGGCAGCGGGGGATGATGAGAGAGAGAGAAAGAGAAAGAGAGGATGTGCGTCTTAAATGTCAGAAATCATAATTGCATCAGAATCCCAGCAAAGGCAGAGAAGCTCCCTAGCCTACACACCCTGTGTGTGAGTGACTGTGTGATTTTTCTCTCTCGAGGTCAGAGAAGTATCTCAGAATTGTGATGTTAGATGTGCTGATTGTTTTGATGATGACTTCTTGATGATGATTTTGATAATTTACCATTCAAATTCAATGCAGCACCATCATTGATTCCTGGTTCTACAGCAGCTGTATGGCTATTAAGCAGTGTAATGGCAAGTCCCAGATCCATCAGGACTAAAAGGGGCTCAATGGAAAAGCAGCTCACAGAGGTGGCTCATGGGTAATAGGGGGAGGGGGTTTACCACCATGTTCTGGTTGAAGTCTGGCACTGCTGATGGCATCTGAAACCTGCTCTGTCACACTCATTAACGCGCTCGCTTCACCATCGATTTTGTCCTCGCAGCCACCGGTCCGTTGTGGCTCCACCGCGCATCAGTCGCACGCCGATGATTGCTGAAGTATGAAAAATGGCTGGCACATGAGGGCGTGAGCGTGTACGCGCCTCGTGTTGCAACCGAGGCGGGTGTGAGCGCTTGATTTGTCAGACACGTGGCTGGGCCCTGATGAGGAGATTTATTGCAAACATAAACTGCTTCAGATGATGGTGGTGGAGGATATGATTTATGCCTCCTTCAATTCAGCCAATCAGAGTCATTTCCCCTGGTATGACAACATTTAACACACATTTACACACGCACACATGCACACAGACACAGGCAGTCTCACTCAGCTAAGTCTTCATAGATATCACATTACTCTCTCTCCATATTAGCACCCTACTTATGAGGTGCACTCACCACATTTAGCTCAGTCAGGTACACACTTCTCACACACAGCTGATGAGCCCAATTTATTTCCATACATCTTCTCCTTCGTCTCTTTTATTTTCACAATGTTTTGTTTATTTATTTATTGTTGGGGGCTCTCTAATTCTGGCGTCATTTTGCCACAGCAAAGCACCTCCTTTTTTAGTTAGACGGTTTCAGTTAGCATTGAATAATGTTCTCCACATGTTGTCGATTGTGTTGAGGACAGCCAACTCTGATTTGTGCACGTGTGAGCGGCAAATTTGTTTTTATATTGCAACAAAACAGAAATACTCCGGCACCTCCCGCCCACACCCACACACACCCACGCCGCTTTAGCCGGGAGATTAACATGTGAACACAGCAGTGACTGTGGTTACACAGAATAAATTCAGTGCAATTACATCACTTTGGTTCGGCAGTATTTTGGTATTTCACTAATGAAATGTTCGATTGTCACGTTTCGCATGTTAAACAAGCAGCCCCATTCATTTGAGTTATCCTTGTGTTTTGACTGCTGCCTTAAGGGGGCGCCACAGCAGTCCACCTGTTTTGTTCTCTTCTTATCCCTCCTTCCCTAAGTTAATCTCCAAACTGCTTCACCTTAGCCATCCTGCTGATGGTCTCATCTCTCATCCTGTCCAACCTGGTTACTCTCAAAGAAACCCCAGCATCTTCATCCTCACCACCTCTATCTCAGTCTCGAGTTCTTGAGACACAGATGTGGAGTCTAAAACGCACATCATGGCAGGTTTCAGCTCCGTTCAATTGCGTCCCGCCTGTTAAATGTAGGCTATACTTATGGCTGCGTGTTGTCTTCGTAAGAAATATAGGGAAATCAAACGGTTACATTTTTATTTGACATTGTTTGGTTTCAGACAGACACAAGCTAATCTGTCTTATTCCTTCCTCCTAATTGGTGTTTCATGGTGTGTCACATTTGTGAATCTTGTCTCCGACTTGTTCCAGCGGAGCATCGCTACATGTACTGACGTTGTTAGTGACCATTTTTGCATTGTTGACCATTAAACTCTGTTTCACTGAGCATGACACCTGAGCCCAATTTGTCATGCTGGCATGGCAACACACACACACACACACACACACACACACACACACACACACACACACACACACACACACACACTCTCTGTCCCTTTTTGACCTGTCCACACTTAGAAGGACCAGTGAGCTGACAGGTCTCTTAGCAACGCTGCCAAGCATCCAAGATGTGTTTTTGTTTACGTTTTGTGAAGGATGTGCAACAAAACCACATAAATACATTGCGCTTTGGATGTTGGGATGGTCTTAATCAGTGTCTAATGACACACTGTGTTTTGAAGATATCACCATCATTCCAGCACGATTTTTAGGAACCATCTCGCTCTGTTAACCAAGAGGTTTTTGTGTTGAGGATGTGATTATCTGGCCACAGTTCCATCTGTAAATCTGAGGTGACCTTCAGGGAGTCCGTCACATAGATTCAAAGAGCTTTAAAATGTCAGGATCCAGACATTTTTAGTCGTGGAGATGTGACAATGTCTCTCTTTTGTAGGAAGAAAGAAGCAAGTCCAATCGCATTATTGCAACATCTGACTCTGTGACCCTGTCTCACACTCACACACATCCTCTCTCTCCCTCTCTCCCTCTCTCTCTCTCTCTCTCTCTCTCGCTCAGCTCCTCATCCTGTTGTCAGTGACAGATAAGCCGCGTCTTAAAAACATCCACCGGCTTCCCCCCTCGCTCGCTCGCCCGCCCTCCTGCCTGCCTGCCTGCCTGACCTCTGCCAGCAGCCAACTCCCTTTTTCTGTCGCCTGTACTTCCACCAACTCAGGCTGGACCTGCCTCTCACTCTCTCTCTCT
>OMPJ01030309.1:4885-18130 GCA_900312935.1 Carapus acus
ACGTTCCCGCGCGGAGATAAGCAGTCTGGGGAAGTTTGCGTGGGGGTTTGGTTTGGTTTTGGTCGCGCAGACTCGTAATGCGATTACGCAGCGGCACGCGCGGTTAGCTTAGCACGTGTCGGCGGGCTGGTGGGAGCACATTAGAGAATTAGCCACGCCTGTGCATCACTCGCCTTAATGGAAAATTAGCATCAAACAAAAAACGCTGGGCGGAAAACACGTAATGCTAATGATTTTATTAGTTATTTCTCTCTTGTTGCGCAGCCGTGGCGGACCAGCCGCGGCGTCGTGCCAACGTGCTTCATTAATCTGGTTGGTGAAACCGATTGCCGACAATTCCTTTAATATCTGCCACAGTGTGTGTGTCTGCTCCAAGAATTCATAAATTAATTGCTCTTTTCTCCGTCACACTCCCATTTTACGCTTGATTAATAGAATTGCGGAGTAAATAGGGGTGGAAATGGAAGGTAGCGGCGCGCCGCGAGGGCCGTCAGGTGCTGCCGGCGTGTTTGCTCAGATCTCTGCAGCCGTCGACTCCAATTAATCAAATAAACATTTCACAGCAGCTCCGCTAAAACCAATAAAAACCGCCGTACGAGACCGGAAAGCTGAGCGAGCCAGCGAGCGAGCCGCAGATTCCTCGGCAGGGGGCTCGGCCGCGCCGAGACGCCAAGCAGCCACGAGGCCACGCCCACCACGGGTACCTAGGACCTCACAGGGTGAAGGTACAGATAAGTACTGTGTGTCACAAATATCATACAGTTGTACCTTGAGATAAGAGTTAAATTCCCTCTGTGGCTGAGAAATACTCCAAAGAATACTACCTGAACATATTGATACACCTGCTTGGATAAAGTTAAGGCAAAACCTGCATGTGTGGGCTGAAAAGTCTTGAACGTCTTTTAGTTGAATTGTTTACATTCTTTTTAATTCCTCTTTTTAAAAAGACAGACAATGAATTACTACTCTAATTACAATTTATCTTCAGTAGTACCTTGAGATACGACTTTAATTTGTATCATGAACAAGCTCGTAAGTCTGCTCGTATCTCAAATGATTTTTTTAGAGATGTCCGATATTAGCATAAAAATGTAATGTCGGTATCAGATTTTTTTGCTTTAAAACCAATAAAATAAAAAACGATAAAAATACAATAATGTTTGCGTTACAGTGAAATAGTGCCTATGCGCTCCTGAAGCGTTTACCGGCGCACATATCGGTATCGGCTGTTATCGGTATCGGAAAATTGAGAGTTGGACAATATCGGCATATCGGATATCGGCAAAAAAGCCAATATCGGACATCCCTAATTCTTTAAAATTCAAAATAACAACAATAATTTGAGGCCGTTCCAGAATAATGTGGTTTGGTCCCAGTTAAACCCTTGTTGTGAACATATCCTTCTTCCTGTAGCAACGCCTACAGCCAAAGGTGCGACGTATCCTTCCGCCGTCTTGACTTCCGCACTAGATGCTTCTCCACGCCTCACCACCCAGTGGATGTTGGTTCTCTTCTTTAAGTTCTCACACCACCCATGACGAGCCTTGAATGATTCTTCCAATGCTGAACTACCTGTTTCTTGGAGTTCCAAGACAGCTGGCGCCAACTAGCGCTGGTGTCCCCAAGCACCACCCCTAACTGGGAGTTACGCTCCAATCCTCAACACAAAGACGGACCCAGAGTGACTTGTATCTCAAAATACTCCAATGTTCAGTTGCTTGTATGTCAAGGTACTGCTGTATTCAAATATCAGACTCCTCCCACAGGAGGCTTGTCCTCCTCACCCCAAGTTTCCATGGTGTTGGACCTCAATGTTTTAAGTCTGGAAGGTCACATGGCCTTTATCTCCCTCAGAACATTCCTGAAGGACTCCACACAAACCTCCCCATTCGGGTCCCTCATGGCCGCCAGGCTCCAGGCCTCGTCCAGGGCCTCCTCAGGAGCGTCCACGCCCACGTGGCGGAAGATCCCCATGATCTGTGGGGAGGAGGAGGAGGCCAGACATGAAGACAGGGCGACACTCGTCTCACACACTCCCTCAACCTGTGTGCGTGTCCGTCCATCTGTTCTCACCTCCGTCTTGGTGCGAGGACAGAAGAAGTCCCGCTCGTGAACCCCCTGCTGGGCGAAGACGGAGGGGTGCAGGAGGTCGGCCGCCGTGGCCGCGTCGCCGTAGTTGACGTTGTCACTCACCCTCTTGACGCGGGGGGGCGGCAGGTCGCTGCGGATGGAGGGGATCCCGCCGGGACGCCCCCCCTCTGAGGGGTCAAAGGTCAGACACGTAGACATATTACAGCAAAGGGGGGCAGCAAAGACACCACAGGGGAGGACCTCTGCCTGCACACACACTCTGCTTAATCAAATGGATCTCTCACACACACACACACACACACACACTGTACAACCAGCATTACTCTCCAGCCTCTGGTGGCGTGTGGAGTTCTAACACACACGCACGCACACACACACGCACGCACACACGCACGCACACACGCACGCACTGGTGTAATCAATACGTTGTATGTGTGTGTGTGTTGTATTTAAACCTTGTGCACACATCCTCTTAAACAAAAGTTGTTCTGTCTGGTAAATAGTAATATTCCTCTAATGTGATGTCTCTCTGTCGCCCTCTAGTGGACACTAGCACAATAACCCTCACCCGCAGGTCACTCAGACAGACATCTTCATCCCTCGTCTGCGTACCTGCCACCAGATCGGCGCTGCGGATGGCGCCGATGAGCGAGGACGAGGTGGCGAAGACGTCCGACGTCCTCCGGCCCCGTCTCAGCGTCCTGGGCGTCTTCAGCCAGCTGCCCGGCTCCGTGGGCTCCAGGTTCTCAGGCTCCATCAAGGCCTTGGAGGACGTGGCAGTGCTGGGCCTGGTGTCTGTGCAGGTGTGTGTGTGTGTGTGTGTTGGCGGGGACAAGAGGAGTGGAAAGGAAAATATAATTGCAGAATTAAAATGGGAACTGTGATTACTTTTGTTTCTTTCTTATTCTTCAGACTCTTGTGAGAAGAGCAGAACATCACGACTGCCAAGAGAATCCAAACAATTCCACCTGATTTCACCAGGTGGAATTGGATCCTTGAATTTCATGTTTTTTTTTGTCTCTCTCTCTCCCTTGAATTCTGTATTTCTGGCCTGGCGTTCCTCTGCCTGCACAGTTCGAGCTCTTCAGCGGCTCTCAAACCCTCCAAACAGCCGCAGCCTCCTGCATCAGCCGCCATTCACACGTGAGGCACCGAGACTCTCCAGCATCTGTGCAGCCAAAGATTAAATTCATGCTTCAGTCCTCCTTCTTTTTGGCGTCATTTCACAGGAGCAGGAAAGCAATCAGACGCTTTTTCAGCGGGAAACATCACCTGGACTTTGTTTAATCAGTTTAATTGAATTTTCCGTCAGTGTTTACCTGTCAGGCAGAAATCTCTCTTTGACGCGGCGTGAAAAGGACGGCGCTAAATTGTTCATTTCGTTTAGGGAGAAGGACAAAGTGAGAATCAGCACCAGCGGAAATAAACACCAAGAAAGTGGTGACGAACCCAAAATCGATTTAAGTTTAACGCACAACTTTTCAGAGTCACTGCGGCGATGTTGTCACTTTTTGGGCTTAAATAGAGAATACGCTCTCTTTGTTTTCATTTCAAATGTCAAAGACTGTGATTCAGGCAACAGGCATAGAGCTAAACGCTAACTGCTACAGGCTAACTGTTACCGTCTGGAGGCAGGGGGCTAAAGGCTACGGCTGAATGTTACTGGCTAAGGGCTAAAAGCTACAGGCTAAGGGATAAGGGCTACAGGCTACATGTTACAGGCTAGGGGCAGGAGGCTAATTGCTCAAGACTAAATACCTGGAGATAACTTCTGCTGTGATAACTTATGTTTGGCGCTATATAAATAAAATGGGACAGAATTTAATGAAATATTACATGCTAAGGGCTAACGATTCGTCAAGTCGAGTCAAATTTATTTGTATAGGGCCAAATTATAAAACAAATTATCTCGAGGCTCTTTACAAAATGGAGCAGGTAGTGCTCCTCAGCATTAGCGTTACCGGCTAAACGTTAAAGGCTACGGGCAAACGGCTAAAGGGTTAAAGGCAAAAGTATAAAAGCTAAACATCAATGTTGAGTGATTGACTGTGGGAAGAGTTTAAACTATTTGAAACCCCATAAACTTTGGTTTGTTAGTCAAAACCCCATAGACTATCGCATCGGTTGCTTTAATTTAAAGTATTTGAGCGCACAAACTGACTGATATTTGTGCAGATACAGACCAGAACTGAGACCCACCCCCAGTGATGACGCGCTGGTCCCGCCTGCTGATGGGCATCTTGTCCTTCCAGTTGAGGAAATTGGCAAACTCGTGGAAGTTGATGACTCCGTCTCCGTCGGCATCGCAGCAGCTCATCAGCTGATCCAGGACCTGATCGCTGAGGTCCAGGCCTAAACGGCTGCAGACCCCCCGCAGGTCGTCCCTGTCGATGGCCCCCGTGCCCCTCTGAGGGGTGCAAACAGGGCAGAGGGCGTGGAGGTGAGCGAGAGGAAGAGGAGGGTGAGGGCGATGAAGGTGGCGGCTCGTACCGTGTCGTAGTGCCTGAAGGCCTCCAGCAGGGAGGGGAAGTTGTGGTGGTTGACCTTCTTCAGGTAGTGCCGGGCCGCACTGACAAGGCCGCCGGGCCGGTCCGGACCCCGGGTGTAGGAACCGGGATCGGTGGAGTGGATGATGTCGCCGGCCCCTGTGGAGGGAAGGAGGGAGGTTGAGGACACCCACTCGGCCCATCCACTTTCGTCCAACATCTCTTCCTCGTCTCCACCCTACCGAAGTCTTCCCGGGACAGCGGCACCCCGAAGACGTGATCCGGTGAGAACCTGGGACCACCAGCGGTCCTGCAAAGGCGCCTTTGGGGGGACAAGAAATAGCCCAGCGTGAGTCGCCGCACCACAGGACGATGGCGTGGTCGCCATGGCGACTCACGGGTTGGTGACGTCGCCGATCTGAGCCTGCAGCTTCTCTCGAGCGCCATTGCTCCTCCTCCACGATGACTTTGCTCCAGGGGTTCTGTGGAGAATCAAGCAGGAGGAATTTAGAGAGGAGGAGGGAACTCTGTTTCTTAAGATGTGAGAGACTTTTTTTTAGAGGTTTTTAACATACTAACAGACTATCCCTTAGATGGACATATGGAGTCAAAAATAACCCCAGAGGTTGTTATTCTTCAAAATCTTTATAAAGAAAAATTGTAATTTGTTCGCATCCCAGGTATTCTTCATTAAACACATTTGTGAATTGAGGCAATATTTTTTCTTAATTTGTGTTTTTGTTCATTATGAGAATTTTGATTGGAATCAAAAATGACCCCACTCATAGAAGAGTGTGGGTATTGGTAGGTTATGCATCCAAAGGTTAAATCAAGTTTAACCTTAACATTAAGTTAAATCAATTTTATTTTATTTTAATTTAATTTAATTTAATTTAATTTAATTTAATTTAATTTAATTTAATTTAATTTAATTTAATTTAATTTTATTTTATTTTACTCTATTTTATTTTATCTTGTATTTCACTTGTTGAAATCTTGGATGTTTTGTTTTAGTGTTCCCTTTATTTTAATGAGCAGTGAATATAGATAGACCAGAGAAGGATAAAATCCAGTTGTAATGTATCTTCAACCCCCCCAAAAGTACGTGGAGCACCTTGTTACTTATTCACCTACTCTTTTTTTCATTATTTACTCAGAATTCTGTGTATTCATTCGGAATCCGTTTCTTTTTCTCTCCAGCCTTTGGGGACAGCGATGGTTTTGCAGCGTTTTCCATGTTATTATTTGTGCGTTCCTCAACCCAAATTTGAAGCAAGTAGCAGTAATTTCTCTCCGGTAGCGAGCCCGGTCCCTTTGTTTGCCGGGTGGAATCAAAGCGTCCCTTCATCCCGCCGCTAAATGAGTCATTTGTAATTACCTGGATGTGGCGAGGACAGAGAGGACGGAGACGCAGCTGCTTCCAGGTGTTAATGAAGTCAAACTCCACTGATGTCTCTGCATATTTGTCTTGGAACGCTATTTGGACAGTTTAGCATCTTAGCGTCCCTTTGTTGATAGAAGATGATCAAACCCTATCTCTCTGTGTGTGTGTGTGTGTTCACAGCCCGGCCTGGCACCTCCTGCTTACTTGTGTGTCTCACCCAACCAGCGCAGCGTCTTGGCGGTACTGCGTCCGTCGTTGAAATGAGGCGTGGACACCCCAAACTTCCCGTCTCTCTCATGGCCAGTCCAGTTGTACTTTCGGTCGACTCGCTCTCCTGCCGCACATCAGACCATCTTGTGATGCTGAGGACATATAAATTGTGTCCACAAACACACTGACCGAGCGTCTCACCGACGTAATAGGAGCCGTGGCTGCGTACGTAGTCCAGGTGGCGCTCTCGCGCCTCCTGCTCCAGCTCCTCTGCTGTTCTGGGAGGGTTGATCAGCACACCTGCGTCCAGATCTGAGCATAAACACACAAGTGGAGTCTGATGTTGGCATCGAGTTGCATAAACACACAAACTTCAGGGTGGTTGAGGACGACGTGGTGCGAGTGGGTGGAGATTAGCATGTTTACGCTCCTCGCTCGCTCGCTCACTCGCTAGCTCAGGGGTCCTCAAACTTTTTTTCCAGAGCGGCGTCACTTCCCGGCATTTCCCTCACCTTTGGCTGACTTCACCCCAAACGTTGTTTGCGAGGTCACACAGCTCGGCAGGGCGGACCGCCGACGGCCCGGCGCAACCCGGTGCCTGCCGGAGTAAACGGACTCGCTGAGATCCAGGAGCTTCTGCTGGAACTCCGTCTTTGGTGGGGGGTTAATCAGGGTCCCTGCCTGTGGAGATGAGAGGAAGAAGAGGTGGTGAAGGTGGAGAAATGGGTCACGGAGAAGTAACAGAATGGGGCAAAAGAAATCTTTCTGGTGTTTGCTGAATTCTATCCACCCAAACTGTCAGATTTGCCTTTTCCACCCTGTGACCTCGACTGAGGAACATTCCATCCTGCTCTCACCCTCTTCGATGTCTCTTGCGTGTATCTGGCAGAAGCTGCCGTCAAATTGAGATGAGAAAGTGCGCTGAGCTACCTATTCGCAGGAAAATACCAAACATCTGCTGATTTAATGCACTAATGCCGAAATAATAAAACGCTCGGCTTTCTAATTAGCTCTTTGTTTGGGGAACAAAGACTGGGAGGCTCGCTGGAGTTTGCGTTTCCTGCCACTCCAGCTGGGAACGCCATCCTCCATCCAGCCTCCGAGCGGGAGGAGGGAGGAACTGCGGCGGGGAGGAGAATGTCACGCCGTCTACAACATTCTGAGGACGCACAGAGCTTTCCTGTGACCTATGGTAGTGATTCATCTACAGTATCTATGACTACTTTTCACACATTACAGAAATGAGCCTGTTTGTTTACATCAACATGACCTCAGGTCACTTCATGGGGACAAGATGGCCGAACAATTGAGGCGATGAGCACTCTTGAGGATGAGCTGAACCCTCCAGAGGGAGCCTGGAATCCAAAACAGACCCTCCAGTTCCCACTCAACTGGAGCAAACGCCACAAAGGTCAAAGGTCAAAGCCTATGTTTCTGGAGCTCACAGGGAGAGAGGACTTGGTGGTGACGCCATGCACGAGTCTGCAGGCCCGGCCAGGATCCTCGGCGTGACCCCGCTGACCCCCGGCAGCTCCACACTCAGGCTGGCGGCCACGCAGGAATTTCCTCACTGCCGCAGGAGTGTCGGGCTGAAAGGAGAACAGGTTACGAGAGCGCGCCTCAGACAGCTGCTGACTTGCATTCCCTTTGTGTTAAACTTGTTATTATTTTTGCTCAGTAACATACTCTTGGCTCCTCTTCTAAGCAGGTCTTGGCTCGATCTCCCTGAGGTTTAACCTTTCCTGCCTGGTTTAACAAAAAAAGGAAATGTGAATAAACCCTCGAATCAACACCATTCTGTCATCATAAATCGACCAGCGGCTAATGTTGGCTAAACTAGCTTCTGGCTTTTACTCACACTCGGGATGTGTGGGACAGTGTCGACTCCTCTCCGGCGTGGTCCATGAGTTCCAGTCATATTCTGCTACTTCTGTTTACCTTTGTTAACAAATTGGGTGAATTAAGGCCCTGTAGCTGTCTAGTTAAACCAAATTAAACTCTGCGGATGACCACACAGCACTGCAACTGTTTGTGTACCGTTGCTTGGCAACCACAGGCCCCTCTCAGGATAGGAGGATAAGAACACAAAGTTACCTTACCTAAGTCATCACTTAATCATTCTATTTTAGTGCAAAATGCTAACTCCATTTCACCCAAACTCATTCAGAATTTTGTTCAAGTGCAATATTCCGTGTGGAGTTTTATCCATCAGTGTCTTTTATACTGACCTGTAAATATTGTAATGAATTGAAGTATATTTTCCGGAAAAATAAACAAACTGGGTCGCATATTTTGATTCTTTGAGTTCTACACTAACTTTGGGATACTACACTACATGTTTGTCACACACCGACTAATAAAGTTAACCAGTAGAAAAAAATGCCTTTGGCTCCGCCCCCTCATGACGCCTAGCGGGAAGTGCGGAAAGACGCCGAGACGTCGCCGAGCTCCATAAACTGAACTCCAGCCGCCCCATCCTCGGCCCCGACACCCCGCCAACGCCCCTTGGCGCCGCTGACTCTTCGCCGGGGAGACGCAGCTCGCATCGATTTCCCTCCCGCGTTGGCCGGGTGAGTAGCAGCCCCTGGCAGGGCGGCTAACGGGGCTAGATCGCCGTGGGGCTCCTCCCGATGCTAACCAGGCCGAAGCAGGCTAGCGCTCAGCCACCGTCACAGGCTGGACGAAAGTAACCCCGTATTCTCTCCACTTTGCTGTGTTATTATCATCGATCATTAATAAAATTCCCTCTGACACGGGCAGGGCGGCATCTATGTGGTTATTTACAAGCGATCCAGTCCCAAGCTGCGCAGCTAGCGATAGCCGCCTAGCTGTCATTAGCTGTACACACCCAAAACCGCATCATCGCTGCTCCGACTCTGGGACAGAGGCGGAGAGGCCCTGGGGTGGAAATCGACCCAAATAAACAAACAAAACAAATCACAATACGGCTAAATCTATCGTGTATTTGGATCGCCAGAATCCGGTGGCCCGGTGCCGGTGATCGCCGTCCCGACGTCCGAGTAACCAGCTGATCTGGCCGGTAGCAGCAGGTTGTTTACCCGAGCCGAGGTGTCGTAACACGCCGGCCTGCCTGGCTCAGGGCGCCGCGGTGTTGTGTCATCTGGGTTATGTTGACTTGTTGTGGGTCTGCAAGTGTGCGGAGTGGTTCAAAATCACCCCTGTCTTGGATAATGAGTGTTTTTAAACGTTATGAAGCGTTAATTTGGCAGTAGTAGTGTAGAGAGGAAGTGTTGGCGTCTGCCACTTCCATCAAAGTTTCCCACGAAGCTGTTGTTTAAATCCCCCTTATTGTCCCCCTTCTGTCATATGGGCCTGAGACACTGATGAGGGAATATTGGAAGTTTGTTTGGTGACAAGGTAACAGGTTTCCCAGCCTGAGGAGCAGACTTACAGAGGCCCGCAGCTCACCTGAGACCCTCTGTAAAGCCAGATGTTGTCAGGCCGACACAGCCCAGGACATCCAGCTGTCATCAGCTCGTCTACAATGCTACCAGGCTGCCTTTGAGAAAGGCTGCGTGTCCCTGCAGCACCCGTGTTGAACATTGATTAGATGCAGAGATCAGAATCCCCTTCCACATTGATTGATCAGATCTCTAACTCAAAACTGAAAGTTATTTGTCCGTCCCTCTTATGGAACACCTCCAGAATTCCAGATACTCTTCCCTGGCACAGGGATCATCTCTGCAGCCTCACAATGCCGTCTTTGTTTCGCTTTGCGCCGCTCCACCCTTGCGGAAAGCAGATCTCACTCTTAATAGTGAGGACCGCAAGTTGTACCAGCAGAAGTGTGATTCAGAGGCATCGCAGGGTTTGTGAAAGTTGTGTCGTCAAACGAACGAAGGGAACGAAGGGAACGGTAGCGTTTCAGGGATATTCTGTACATCATTAAACGCAAAGCAACAACATTCATCAAGCTGGTGTCTGGATATATTACTGCCCTAGAGGTGCATTGTAGTAGCCGCGGTGAAATAAGGAAGTAACAACAGTGGTAATAATGATAATAGTAAACTGTAATCTGAACACAACATTGGCTTCAAAATAATTTAACATGATTTGACCAGTCCTGTTTTATTTGCTCGCTAACTGCTAACGTTTGTTAGCCACTGTTTGCTACTGGTTGGACATCTCTGATGTGCAGATAGTCTCATTCTGAGCAGGAGAAGGAAACTGAGGGAAGTCCCTCCGCTCTGAAACGAGGCAACGCAGAGCTCCACGTCGGCAGCAAATCGCTGCAGTTCTGCGTCAACACAACTTTGTTTTGACAAAACACACTAACGACAAGATTTACCTGCTGCACCACCTGGCTGAGCTTCATGTGTAAACACGGCGCGAGGCTCCACTTGGAGCCCTTCCCATAATCCCCTGGGTGGGAATAGAGCTAATTAGCACCCGTAGCGGACCTCCATGTTTGTTGTGACGGGAAGAAGCAAGTTTGTGTTGGTGTCTGTGATGGTCCCTTATGTCTGTGTCCCTCCATCTCTCTCTCTCTCTCTCGGTGTCTGGACGGGGTCACACACATCTGTTGACGGTGTGTGAGACTCGTGTGATAGAAATAAAGCTGACTTGTTGTGTGTTGTGCGACCACGTGCTAGCTAGCCGTCCTGTCCCTCCAGCTGTGTGTAACTGAAATTTAATATAAGAGCTCCAACCTGATAGTTTGTTTTTTGTTCAATCACGCCCGACTGTGTTTTTTGAGGACTGGTTCGGTGTTTATCCGCCCGTGACTCACACTCTTCTCCTCTCTGTGCCGGGCTTAGTCATTTGGCATCGAGTCCGTCAGCATCCAGAGGAACGAGCGCGGCGACATGGCAAACAGAGGCGGAGCCACGCGCCCCAATGGCCCCAACGCCGGCAACAAGATCTGTCAGTTCAAGCTGGTGCTGCTCGGGGAGTCGGCCGTGGGCAAGTCGAGTCTCGTGCTGCGCTTCGTCAAGGGACAGTTCCACGAATTCCAGGAGAGCACGATCGGAGGTAAGAGGCTTCGGGACGGCCCCCGAGCTGGGAGAGGCAGCACGGCACGGAAACGTGGGGCTGCTCTGCCCAGCGGGCTGCAACAAGACACAAACAGACCCGGCTGGAGGCCAACGGTTCTCTCACAGAGGCATTTATCGTGTTTTCTGGACTATAAGTCGCTCCAGAGTTGAAGTCGCACATGCCAGTAAATGCATAATAATAAAAAAACAAATACAAATTTATGCAACACAGGATTATAATTTGCTTTTTTTAAGGGGAAATTTATTTTTATGTATTGAGTCACAGACATTTGATCTACAAAGGCAAGTTCTGATAATAACAAAAGAACAGAAAAACAGGCGGAAAAGGTGTGCAGCATGCTAGCATAGCGTAGCACATGGATGGTTATTCAGCAAAAGGAAGCATGGACAACCAACTGAATAACCAAGTGTATGAATAACCAAGTGTATGCTATGCTAACATAACAATTATTCAGATAAATAAATCATAAAAAAACAAGCTAGCAAGTTTAGCCAATTTCCATCTCACTCCACTAAATCCATTAAATTCTTCATCCAACAAAAGCCCTCCCTCCTCCTCACACACATACAGACTAAGATCACAAAGCACACAAAGCGATCGTAGGTCATTTTATTGCAAATAAAAGTCTGTAGACGGATCAAATAAACCAGCTTGTATGTTAATGGAGTCTAAACACACAGGCGGACAATAACAAACCGTCTATCAGCGCAGACGGACCGAGTCCAGCCGCCTGCCGGCTTGATCCTCTGCCCGGGAATCCGATCCAGAGTATCAATCAAAGTGATCATGAGCTCATTATTCATGCTCTCTCCCTCTGTGGGCCCTCCAGCCGCCTTCCTGACCCAGACGGTATGTTTGGACGACACCACGGTCAAGTTTGAGATCTGGGACACGGCCGGCCAGGAGCGCTACCACAGCCTGGCCCCCATGTACTACAGGGGGGCACAGGCCGCCATCGTGGTCTACGACATCACAAACGAGGTGAGGCCGCACGCACACACACACACACACACACACACACACACGCACGCACGCACGCACACACACGCACGCACGCAGACAACTGGAGGTTTGATTGAGTCGAAGGCCTGTTGGTATTTTTCATCTCCAGCGAGTTAAATGCTGCAGAAAATAGTCCCTCAACATGTTGATACACCTGCTTATGGAAAGAAAAAACAAAATCTGCATGTGTGGGCTGCAACATTTTTATTTTATTTGAGTTTTGATGTTTCAATTGTTTTTTGTTTTTCTTTTTTAAAAGACAGATTGAAAAAAGTTTTCTCTCTATCTCTCTGCTTATTAACTCATTTATCGTGTCCAAGTTCGAAAGCAGTGTTTTTATAGGCGTGTGTACATGTGCGTACTGTTTGTGTGTGTGTGTGTGCATAACCTTAACATTGAAATTGCTAATATCCAAATGTCAACACCTCTCCCCCTCTCCTCTCCCCCTACTGGTCAGGAGTCCTTTGTGCGGGCGAAGAACTGGGTCAAAGAGCTGCAGAGACAAGCCAGTCCAAACATCGTAATAGCTCTGGCCGGCAACAAGGCCGACCTCGCAAACAAGAGAGCGCTGGACTTCCAGGTGTGTGTGCGTGTGTGTGTATGTCTGTGTGTGTGTGTTTGGAGAGGGGCTGGGAACACGGAGCACAGAATCCTGTCTGCGTCTGGATTGGTAAGAGCTGAAGGACCTGACCAGGTTTTGCTTTTCACCGGCAGGACGCACAATCGTACGCAGACGACAACAGCCTGCTCTTCATGGAGACCTCGGCCAAGACCTCCATGAACGTCAACGAGATCTTCATGGCGATTGGTGAGCGGCACACTCCTCTCAAAGCACGTGTGCTTCCAGCGCCGGCCACAAGATGGCAGCAGAAACCCGGCCTGACATTTGTTGATCCTGGTGTGAAAATATTCTGACTTGCGATATTTGTCTCGGTCCCTTTGCAGCAAAGAAGCTTCCCAAGAACGAGCCTCAGGCCGCCGGCACCAGCAGCGGGCGGAACCGGGGAGTGGACCTGACAGAGACGGCCCAGCCTGCCAGCCGCCCCTGCTGCAGCA
>OMPJ01030326.1:13936-29673 GCA_900312935.1 Carapus acus
GTGGCTGGTGGGTTGGAACCTTTAGCTCCACTCTCCCGCTTCGAGGTCACCGATGTGTGTGCTGAACAAAAAGGCATTCTGGGATTCGGTAACAGGTTTTGGCCCGGCTGCCGGTGACACGCGCAGGCTGATAGCAGAGGCGGCCAAGCGCTTTTAGAAAGTGACAGATGGCTGCTATTGAGAGCTTCACTGTTCCAACTGAGCGTGCGTATGTGTGCAAGCGTGTGTGTGTATGTGTGTGTGTGTGTATCCACCTGTGCGCACAGTCGGTGAGTACGTGTGCGTCTGTATGTGTGTCAGGTGAGAGAGAAGCAGACGCAAATAGCTGCATCATTTGTGTCAATTCGTCTCCTCTTAAACTGCCTTATTTTTACTCCTGACACACGTTAAGTGTAGCCGAGATAAATAAAGCTCAGGCTGCTCGGTGTCGACGCCTTTGGTGCCTGCAACTATCAAAAAATACCCAAATATAATCCCTCTCTGCTCGCCACATTGTTATTGTTGACTCGCCCGCGTACTGCGTTGTCCTCTACCTCCTCAGAAAACGTGGCTTCACTCGTGCCTTTCAAATGTGTTTACCCGCTACTTCTCTGTCTTCTCTTTCTTTCTCTCGTTCTTCTTTTTCACAGTATTCTGCGTCTGCGTCTTCGTCTTCTTCTCCCCCCCCCTCAGCTGCGATTGCTGTCTGATCTCCCCCCCCGGCAGCATGCTGAGCAAATGAACGGCACACACACAGGCGCGCGTGCGCACACACAGCCAGGCTATCGCAGACACAATCGCATTCGGTATCAAATTTGACAGATTCTATTTGAAGCAGTTGCAGCTATTTGGAGCAGAGGTCAGAGTTTTTTGGTGAGCTTCTCGTCTCCTTTCCACAGGGGCTCCCTTTTTCGCTCCATTTTTAACTCTCTCCAAAGGATGATTCATGGGAATGGGAGGTGTCTGTGTCTCTGTGTGTGTTTGTCTGTGTGGTGGGGGGTGGATGAGAGACGGTCTCCCACAGTGATGGATGCAATTATGGTCAGACCAAAGTGGGAGGACGGTGCGATTCATCAGGCCATTTATGGCGGGGATGATCAGATAAATGGCTCGGTAAGTGGGGGCCGGTCGCCGCACGCGTGTGATTGATGCAACGGCCACCTGATCCGATAAACGCCCAACCACACCCCCCACCCAGTCTGGGTGTAGGGGGGGCGAGGGGGCCTCCTTGTGGGCTGGCTGCCGTCTGCGAGACCTCTGCTTGGGACCTGGAATGCAGAGCAGAGGTCTCTCTTTTCATTTTTCTGCTTTTCCTGAGAGATGTGATGCTCACCCTCTGTAATCATTGTAGGATTAGTAAACCTGCACACGGCTTTAAGGGTATAATCCCAATTTCAATTCATCCTCCAATATCCTCCGCGACTTTGTAAGCCACAGGGGTCGATTCGATTACCATCATCTTGAGTTTTTGGGCGTCGGGCACCTTTGGCTCCCGGTGATGGATTGAAAAAGAGCGGGCAGCGTTTATCGCCTGCAAAAACAAACGGCTGCTCTGCGTCGTGTAAATTTGGCGACTTAGGTGATGTGATATTTGCGTGTCAGTTTCCTGTCGGCATCTCTCCCAGACAATAGTTTTTGAACACCTATGCGTATCACACACTCGAGCTAAATATAGAACCCATCCACACTGCCTCCGTCAGCCACTCCCACTGAGCCTCCTCCTCTCCCTCCCTCTGTCTGCCTCCCTCTTCTCCGATCTGCTGCCCGACTCCTTCGCCTTACACACACGCGTACACACACACACAGGCGCGCGCACGCGTACCACTGCAGGACACGCTAACACACTGATGCACGTGTCAGATAGGCACGCGCGTGGAGACGAGGTACGATGAATTGTTTGTTGTGCGTTATTTTTAAACGCGCATCTTTCGCTCAGCTGTTTGAGTTGCCGTGGCAACACAGTAAATGAGAATTATGTGTTATGTGTTGAATCCACACACACATGCACACACACACGCGTGCACCGTTGATCCTGTTAGGTGGGATTGTGTGTGTGTGTGTGTGTGTGTGCGTGTGTGTGGACTCCTCCCCTCTGTTTCCAGTGTATCCTAATCCCAAACATTCTCTGAAAAATGTTTCTGTCTGATCCGTTTTTCATTATCACCTTTCTCTCTCTCTCTCTCTCTCTCTCCCTCCCTCTCTCTCTCTCACTCCCCCTGTCCCTTTCTCTCTCTCCTCCCTCCCTCTGTCAGCGTCACTCTCACTCCCTCTCTTGTAACCACAGCTGGCGAATGTGTTTAATTACTGGGGTGACCTGTTAAAACACTGTTGGAGGTGTCTTGCTCTGCCTCTCCCTCCGACACACATGAACAGACGCACGCACGCACACGCACGCACGCACACACACACACACACAGGCACTCTCTCTCTCCCTCTTTCTGTCTCTCTCTCTCTCTCTCCCTCTCTCAAGCTCTCTCGCTCTTTCTTCTTTTAACATCAACAAGGCCTGTGTGTATACTTCCTGCGGTCGCTGATTGCTTGGTGATAATTCAACTTTATATGCAAACTCGTGGGTGTTGATAAGTAACCAAGTGCCCAAATAAGTAACCTCATAAGTAAATGAGGTATTTGAATAAATAGACAGCGTTTATTTTTTTCCTTTTCCATAGAACCTCAGAATACTACGAATTATCGTTTACTTTCAATTATCTTTCGTCTCAGCTTCTGTTTGTCTCTCTTTCCATCCTTTGTTTTGTTGACATCTGAGCCCGTGTTTGTGTGTCCCTGTGTGTGAGACAAATATTCCCTACGATGCTCCCCATCAGCTACCCTCTCCCCACCTCCACCACTCCATTAGCGCTGATCCCTCTATTTGTTGTGTTAGTGTCTTTCTCTTGTGCCAAGTCTCCTCTCATCTGTGTCTTTATTAGAGTGACAGTGCTGGTGTGTGCTTGTGTGCGTGCGGGCTGATGACTACAACGGTCCTTCCCTACTCTCCCGCTCGCGGGATGACAAATTCACACATCCGCCATCAACCTCCACCACAAAATCAATAGCTCCTTTTATTTTTTTTTACTACCTAACGGAGCTGTCGCTACTGCAGCCTCTCTGCTAGTGTATGTGTGCTTGTGTGAGTGCAGTAGAAACCCACACACACCCACACACATACACACACACGTGTTCTCATTCATACACCCACATAAAAAAGAATATGTGTAAACCCGCACACATGCTGTGATAAATCCTGAGATGTCCCATGGGAGTTTTGCTCTCACAGGCTTAAGAGCCGGAATCTTTACGGACCTCAACAGGTGAAGATAATAGAATATGTAAGGAATCAGGAATCAAGAATCTTTATTGTGTGCAACGAAATTACAATGGGCGCTGAGTTCTGGGGCATTTAAAAGGGTACAAATAGGAAAGCAGTACTATGCAGCTGTAGCCTTAGTTCATCAACCAGGGATCTGGCGTTGGTGAGGAAAATGTTGGTGAGCGGTAGTTAAGAGGGCTGCCCTTGTAGCCTTGCTAGCACTTAGCGTAGCCTTGGCAGCCTGGTGCATCCGTAGCCACGCTAGTGCGCCGGCCCTGCAGCCTCGCTCCTACACACACTGCACGGATTCTGTATATTAGGTGAAAAAGTTAGGTGAAAAACAATATTAGGTGAAAGCAAAACACACACAGACACACACACACTGCACGGATTCTGTTATTAGGTGAGATAGGAGGATGCACAGACAGGAGACGAGAATGTTGGACAGGGAGTCAAGGGAGGACGTGTCCCGTGACCTATTTGCCATTGATGTTGTGTTGTGGGTGGAGCCTCATTCATAGAATTGAGCCGAGTGACGTGGCATGAAACATTCATCGTTCATAACTGTGACCCCACCGATGCCACTCCCCCCAAACCTTCTTCTTACTGTCACCACGCATCTATCATTAGTCAGCAGCACGAAGGAGAACACACACACACACATGTACTTGCTCACTTTTGTCCCTCAAATAATACATGCCAAGTTGACGCGTGAGCACAATAGCTCACACTAAGGAGCATTCCGACTAGTTCTGCTGGATTTTCGGTCTCTGACTTCTTATTAGCAACAAGTAGTCGCAGCAGCTGGAGGAAAACAGGCCTGATTAATCCGTTTTATTGATGACAAAGTGTGGCGCCCCTCCATCACCTCCCACAGATGAGATCCGCAAGTGTGAATTAACGTGTTCATTGGGTGTGAGCGTGTGTGTTTGTGCAGTGTGTGTCTTTGGCTTGAGTCGCGTGGCAGTTCGTTAAAGTAAATTTCCCCTTCGTTTGCTTTCATCGCCCAGCTCTGGCGGCAGAGGTAATTAATTCAACACCAGCGCTGACGAGGACGAGGGGGGTAACGTGCTTAATCTGATTTGCCCGTCACGACTGCCTGCGTGGTCACGTGGAGCCGCTCAGTGGCTCGTGTGAGGCTTTGCTTTTTTACTGGTAATGTTTTGCTGTTTAAATTGAACAGGCCGAGGACGATGGCATCTCTCTGTGACTACGCCAACCGAGCCGACGATCGTCCCATCCAATTCAATTGTGTCTCACCATCACCAGGACACACTGTATTGTGCTTTTGAGGAAACTGAGGAGATGAAATATAAAAACACTCCACCCACGCAGCGGCACCATCTCCAGCTCTGCTGCAACTACTAGTCCGGAATACACACACACGCTAACACACACATGGGGACACATTCTCACCTCCTTTTCTGTTCATGTCCATCACAGTTGGACATCATTTTCTCAGCACGTCCATCTTGGGTCTCTCTGTGAGAGGAGAACCTGACTGGCGCATCCTGTGGCTGAAATCCCTACGTTTACACTTATATAACATTTTTCAGGTCAGAAGTGGTCCAAATGATCATTACATAACGCCCTTGATAGCTCTGATCTCCGACTCGCACGCACACACACACACACACACACACACACACACACACCAGCAGAGAGGCTCGGTGCTTATCGCTCGGCTCTCTGTCTGAGCAGAGGCCATAATTACAGTGAAAATTCTTCAAAGCAGGGGCTACGTGATGGATTATATTTCAGTCCAAATCTGGCTCCCGTTCGCCTGGAAAACTGAAAAATCAATCTCCCAGAATGCATCATGGCCTTCCGGCTTTCATCTTGGCCTTGAATGTTGTGAGTCATCAGAGTTTAAAAGCGAGTGTTGTGGGATTCCAGAAATGCTGTGAATTCTGTTTGCTCTGACACATTTAAGAAAGTTTGTGCGGGGGTGGGGGCATGATGGAGGTTGGGGGCGCTGTTTGTAAACGTGGCGATGAATGACGTTTTCATTTATGAAGTCATCTCCTTAAATTTAGACCATTTTCGAATTTTCAATGGTAATCTTCACTGTGTTAAATTGCATTCGATATGTGTTCCTCCAACGTTTCCGATACTTGTAACAATGGGATTGGCTGGCTTTTTCAAAGCTCCGCCTCTCACACACTCTCATAGGTTGCACATCTTCACAGGTGAAGGTGTGGTTCATTAACATGTACAACTTTCACACTTTCTTTGAGGAAACTGTGCTAGATAAGTAAAAGAAACAGCATAGTGGCAGGAGATCTGTCAACTTAGCCTTCACCTCTACGTGCACACACACACACACACACATTCACACCTAAACACACACTGACTGACTTCATGTTGTCAAACCCATTGTTTCCCATCATAGACGTCCCATGTCATCTCCCGCAATCAGCGCAGAAGCCTTTTGGAGTAAAAAGGGGTTGACGAGAGGAAAAAGAAGAGGGGTTGAGGGGGCAGACGCAGCAGCGTGACCAGGTGCAGACAGGTCACTCCATCAGTCGCTCCTTCAGTCTGACTTTTACCTCTGGGGTCAGCGAGCAGCGCCTCTGATTGGTCTCAGCTTGTCATTTTTGAGGAGTGTCATCTGACAACTCGCCAACGCAACCGGCCGGATCGTCGACGTCTGACTTTCACCCGCCATGACCCCGTTCCCCTGCACGCAGGAGGCGTGGGCGGGAGTTGGGGCGGCGGAGTGGGCGTGCGAGCTATTTTTGGTTTCGGGGTCACATTGGGTGTCGAAAGTATGGCAGAATAAGTGAGGCGATCTCACAAATGACAAGTGGAGGGGAGGAGAGGAGGGGAGAGGATGTAGAGGCGTGGATAACAAGCCACCGCTGGTTTTAGAGCACATTTTGAGGCTGCTGGCATCTATCTTCGTCAACGACGCAGAAATGGCTTCAACGACGCAACTCCGCCACTGCGTTCGGCTCAGCGCTCCTCGGACGGAGGAGAGCGAGGCAGTGGCGGGTAGGGGAGTTGTGTAAGTGAGGAGGCGTGGGACAAGATGGCGGGTCAAGTAGCCGTGATTATGTAAAAAGGAGCGAGAGAAGCTGGAAGCACTTCAACTTTGGAGACTCTCGACTCGAAGAAGATCCTCCACTTGCAGCGGCCTCCTCTCTGCACCCCTCCCTCTCTCCTTCACACTTTTCCCAGTTTCTTGCTCTGCCTCTTTGCTCTTGACCTCATCCTTTTTGCCAGAGCAGTGTGACTGCACTGCCCTCTGTCTCTGTCACACACACACACACACACACACACACTCACATGCGCACACACAGTTTGCCAGTTTTTTGCTCCCTTGTTATTCATTAGTTCCTCTCGCTTTAATCACTGCTTACTACAAATTCACATTTACTCTCACATTTACAGTCCCCCCATTTGAAGACGCCTTTGTCCAAAGCAACATAAATATTTATTGTAAGGAGCATTTCACCACCATGGAAGCACACAGTGGAGGCCTGTTGTAGAGGTTATGTTGTCGTTGTGGTGTGTGTGTGTGTGTAGGGGTTTAACTTCTCACTTACTCTCACTCTAGCTTTGCACGTACAATGATTTTCATCCATTGTCATTTTTGTTTGTGTATTTATTTGTTTTTTGTGTGGAGGTGGTTATGATGTGGTATTGCTGTATCTGCTCCGCTCACATTACAACACTCTCTCTCTCTCTCTCTCTCTCCCTCTCTTACTCACACACACACAAACACACACACACGCAGACGAGCAGAGCTCTGCGATGCTTTTTGATTAAAATGTAGCATCTGGTGGAGATAAGGAGCCAAATAAGTTTCTCAGGCATTTACGGAGCCAAAACCAGAGGAAGAATAACGAATATTCGATTTGTGCTAATCAGCTGGCCAGCTCAAGTTACTTGCATGGATGCTAATGTCGCTCTCAGTCTCCCAAAACTGTAATTACAACTGAATTTGCTTTGTAACATCTAGCCACTGCCACTAGCCAGTGTGTAGGCGAGCTTGCAAGAGAGAGAGTGTGTGTGTGTGTGCGTGTGTGTGTGTGTGTGTCCAAACATTGCTAACCAAACATGGCTGCCGCTCCAAACAGCCTGCAAACGTCAGATAAACAAACAAGTTCCTGGAGGCAAATAAAGGAGCTGCACTCAGAAATGATCTTTTAAATATTGACAGACACGTGTTCACCCCCCGGCCTTCTCTCTCTGACACACACACACACACACACACACACACACACACACACACACCGCTGCGCGTCTTGTTCTGTGCTTTGGGTTTGTGCTTTGTTACAGCGTCATCGTGCGGCCTTGAGCGTCTGACAAGCGAGGAGCTGTTTGTGTCTGGAGCTTTGAAACAGCTGCGACACACACATCTACACAAGCTACCTCACATTGTCTGTGTGTATGTGTGTGTGTGTGTGTGTGTGTTCGCCATGGAGAGATCCTGAACTCTGATCTCTGAGCTCTGATGGTTTGGTGGCTTTAGTTGGATCAGCAGCTTAATGTTAACGTTGATGTTTTCACACAGGCTTGTGTTTTCGTCGTGTTTCACCCAGTCACGCACACGCTGACACTCCTTTCACTCTCCCCCCACCTGAGGCTCGGCCCCCTGCTGCTGAATGTGCACACACTCGCAGCCGAAAGCAAATGGAATTACCATCCTCCAAATCTACGCTTTTATTTTCCTCCCACATTGCCTCGCGGCAGACATCAGATCAGAACGGAGAATGAGCCTGCGGATCGGGAAGGAGGATTTACCTTCACACGCAGACACATACACACATCCAGGCGGACGCAAACCTGCGAGCGATGCATATGCGCTCGCTTCCTCACCTGCAGGTACCTGGCCTCTAATCACCACTTTGATCGGGTGCCACATTGAGAGGAGCTCCTAGACAGAGAGGAATGCATGTGTGTGTGCGGGTGCGTGACAGAGGTTCCTGGAGCGAATGATGGGAGAAGAGGAAAAGCATCAGGTGGAGGGAATCGATCCCTGACGACATAAGCATTAACGGCAACTGAGTAATCACAAATTACCCAGTGTGCCGCAGTGTGTGAGGGGAGGGCAGCCCTGGGGATTGGAGGAGGGGGGGAGGGGGTGGATGGGAAAAGAGGTGGTGACGTGACAGCGGGTGTGTATGCGGGGTTGTGGGGAGGGGGAGGATTGATGAAAGAAAGAAGTGATCAGCAGTGATTTCCCAGAAGAGATGGAGACAGATGAATGCAGAGCAGCTTGGAGACAGTGGAGGAAAATGTGGGCGGTGTGACAGATAACAAGGAGCTGCTGGCCAAAGTGCTGATAGACAGGGACGTCTTCTCATCTCCGTTGAGCAAGGCACTTGGCTCTCCTCACCGCCGGGACTGGTTGAATCAGGTCAGAAATGTGGGAAAGGGAAGCGCTTTTTTTGAGTAAAGTGTGTTACGTGTGTTCAGGACATATAGACAACAGCACGTGTGAGGAGGTAAGGAGGGACAGACGGAGGGAGGCACGGACGGATGGGCACGGCATCTAGTCCTTTCCCCTGCTCCCAGCAGACGCCAGTGATGTGGTGTCCAGGGCTGCTTGATCTTAGATTAAACGACTGTGCGCTCACAGTGGGCTCTCTGGCACAGCCTCACACACACACAAACACACACACACGCCCGCATGCTTACACAATTCCCTGGCTGCCGCCTCCTCCCTCCACAAAATGAGTGAAATAAGAAGGCGCTTGTCTCGGCAGCTTGGTCTACTATTAGCGGCGTGCTCGGCCTCTGATATGGCGCTGCAGCATCACGTAGGAATCACAATGACATCATAGTTTCAGTGTCATTGTGGAAATGCTTCAGTCGGAGCATTTTCTTTGAGGTTGTACATCGGGATTTGTGTGTGTGTGTGTTGGTTCTGGCCTGTGCTCCTGTGACAGATGGAGAGCAGATCTGATCAGGACCTGGCAGGTCCTAACCACCATCTATCCGACGGTGTAGGGGCGAGGCATGGATCTCCTGTCAGGGGGCCAGCAGGAGAGGTTGTTCGCACGCTCCAAGCCATGATGGAGCAGGTGGGGCCCCTCTCGCCCCCCACCTAGCAACGTCTGTCCCTCTCTGGACAGACAGAGACAGGAATTGGGAAAGACAAAGTGAGGACAGCAAGGAAAACAGGAATGATTTGTGGATGGACTTTTAGCAAAATGTAAATATATAAGATATAGCGGATGGCATGAGCAGGTACGAGGTTGGAGCTCTATCTATATGTGTGTGTGTGTGTGTGTGTGTGTGTGTGTCTGTGTGTGTGTGTTTGTGTGTGCGCGAACAGGGGCCACACATTGTTCAGCTGTAAATACATATGTCCCATATTCCACTGCCCCAGGCTGGGCTCATTTCATGCCTGTCGTGCTCTGTCGGGGTATGTGTGTGTGTGTTTGTGAGTTTGTCTGTGTATGTGTGTGTCTGCTCCATTCCGCATGTATACACACGTACAGACGCAAATATGCAAGTAAGATGTGTAAATAAATGTGCTGTGACCGGGCTGTGTTTATCACCCCCACGCCCCAGGGTGACACTCCATCAACATGGCGTCTGTGATGAAAACTGCCCCTGCGCACAAACACACACTCGCACACACACATGGTTGCACTGCTTGTTTTGTTTGCCGCTCGCTATTTACTTATTTACAACTCACACGAGCATGTCGGACTGACATGGAGCCTCAATCGTCCGTCCAACTGTAATAAGTTTGTTTGTTGTTTGTTACGGTAGCGTCAAACCCCATCAGTAGAGGATCCATCCTCCAACATCATCGACCACAGGGGGCGGGGAGAGATGGAGTGAGTGAGAGAGAGAGAGAGAGAGAGAGAGAGGGCGCGTGGGGGTAGTGGTGTGTGTCGTGTGTGTCAGGCGAACAGATTGTGTGTGAGGGTAAACAGGGCTGACTGACTCTTCCTCCTCCTCCTCTTCCTCCTGTTTTGCTCTACCTCACCCTCTCTCACTCTCTCTCTCTCTAGCTCTCTCTCCATACTCCACGGTCTCTTGCTCCCTCCCTCCCCTTTCCCCCCTTTCTCCCCTTCCATTCAGTCTCACTCCCTCTCTTGCTCCTTGCCTGGCATATCGACCTCCGATCTTTGGTTGGCCTCATAAGAGCTTGTGACGCCCCCGTTGAGACATTTTGACATTTGCCTTTTGGCCTTCCTGTGCTGCCGCTTCCGGCATTGCGAGCAACAGAACGCCGCCGCGGCCACTGCTGCCCGGCGCTCCTGATGCTCCTCACGCTCGTGAGCGCTCTCAATAATTCAACAAGCTCCACTGTGAGGTTTCAGCACTTAAGCTTTCCCCGCCCAATTTCCTTTTTTTGTTTGTTTCTCCAGCACAAAGTAGGTCGACAGGCAAAGCGACACCGGAAAAATCCACAGTCGGACTCATCTGTTCCAAGCTGTGATGAATGGCAAGAAAAAGCATCCCCAGTCGAATCTGCGGGTTTTTGTTATGCGCTGTTTGTTCTGTTGTGTGCTGGTGGTGTCTGTGTGTGTGTACGTGTATGTGTGTGTGTGTGCGTCGTCTCATTACGGCATCCGGGAAGTGTGTGCGAGTCGCGCAGAGCGGAGTCATTAGCGCGCTGAGCGATGGAACCTCCACTCAGCCATCAGCTGATTTGTGCTTGGCTCAGTCACTTCGGAATGAGAGCCACATCACCTGCCTGTCAAATGAATGTTTTCATCAGGACACACTCCCTGTGTCTTTAAATAGCCTGTGTGCAGACGCGTGTGTGCACGCGCGGATGCTCGTGCGTCTCTCTGCACGCGCTGATGAGCAGCTCCTCCTTTCGCTTCATCTCTCGCCGCTGTGATCTTGTTTTTGCTTTTCTCCGAGTCTCGATTCTCCAAGAAAACAGTTTGCACATTAAAGAAACGATGTTTTCCCAAAGTCTTTCTGCCACACTCAGTTTCGCTGGCGTTATCGTTTTCGCCCTAACTTGTTCGACATCGCTGCTCTCTTTTAATGTGGTGTCTCCTTAATGGAACACACACCTTTAATGGCTGTTGGACATGGCGTCAGATGGCCAACCAATAATGTGATTCGAGGTTAGGTTGGGTGAACATGCCACTGCTGGTGTGGATGTGATACGGACGGAGCCACGTGACCCTCTTTGACCCCAGATTTCACCGCTCAGTGGCACGGTGGAGGTGATCAGTACTGCAGCTCACAGCGAGCATTGGACCCAGAGGAGACGTGGTTCGTCTTTGCCTGTGTTTCATCCTGGTCCAGCTGAGGCTGCAGTGTGATGGAGATGCTGGTAGAAGTCTCTCTCTTTCTTCCTGCTACCCTCTCCTCCCCCACCCCTCTATCTTTCTGCTGCCACACTCCCACTACTACCTCCCTCTCCCTGTTTTCGTCTCGCCCTTTCTTTTTCAGTCATTCCCTGACACCCTCTTTCTCGCTCTTTCTACCTGTTTCCTTCTCTTCCTCTTTCTCTCTCTGTATCATTTGCTACTCCATACGCGTGGCTCACTGCCCTCAGCACAGGAACATTATTGTTGTCATTTCAGACCTCCACCATAGGGGGCGCCACGGGTCAAAGTGGCAGGTTGGGCACCATATCAGATGAGTTCCACTCCATTCTCCTCCGTAGGGAGCCTGGGGAAATAACCCGGAGCAAGGCACTGAAACCAAGACTGCTCTTGGTTGGCTCCCTTGTCACCTGTGTGTGTGTGCATGTGTGCGTTTGTGCGTGTCGGCGTATCGGTGTGTTGGTATGAATGTGAAAGTCCTTGCCAATGAATCTCACACACACTGAACACTCCTCACAATAAAGCGGCTGTCAAACTACATTTGACGTATTTCATAAACAATCATTTGTACAACCGAGCAACAAAACAAAGTATCAAATTTATGAACGGCTGATGCCGAGACATTGATTAACGACTCGGTGCAACTGCCCGAGCACATATACATAAGCTTTTATTTGGTTTATTTTTAGCCAATTTATTTCCAAGCCTGTCGCAGATTTCTTGTTTAATTGCAATTCAAGGAAAGTAACACCTCAGCACTTCTTCCTCTGTGTTTTTTTCCTCTGGGAAGCAGTCGCTTGTTTGGTGTGTGTGTGTGTGTGTGTGTGTGTATATGTGCGAGAGAGAAAGAGACCTCTGGAGGGCATCGGGGGAATCAGCAGCAGGCGTGTCCCATCATCCTGCGGCGATTCATCACCGTGTTTGACTGGTTAAACAGGAGAAGCGGTGGTGGCGGCTGTGTTTTTAATATTCATCCTGATCAATAAACGCGGTGGCAAGCTGTAATGGCGTCGGCCCCTGAGGCTGCTCCGCCTGTTTAGGCCTCTTTCCACTTTTCCTGTGTAAACATGAATTAGCTGTAATTGAACAAACGGTCACATTTGCACGGCTCAACGCGCCGCCATCACCGTCCCCCAGCCTCCCCCCATATGCTGCCCAACATGGCTTCTACCTGTCTTTCTCTCTCTCTCTATCTCTCTCTCTCTCTTTTTCTCTTTCTCTCGTTGTCTCTCCACGACTCCCTCCTCTTCCACTACCTCCACCACCATCAGCTCGCAATGTCTGCTGCGCTCATCTGCGTCCTTCTTTCATTCGAATTAATTAGGCGTTTGAGTTAATTACCTGCCCGCTTTAGCATAATGGCGGCTCCCTCCTACAGCGGCCTCATGAAATCTCTGGCAGCCGTTAACCTCCACACATATACTGTATGCACACACACACCAAGTCTCCTTTCCCTACTATCTCTCTGCCCTTACATTCTTCCCTTCCTCTTTCTCTCCTAGTTCCTGTCTCACCCTCTCTCCCTCGCTTTGCCGTCTTTCTCTCTCTCTCTCTCTCTCTCGACGGGGAACCTTTTAACCTCGTGCGCGTCGTCACTGGCTGCACACGCGCCGGCTCCTGTTTAACTATTGAAATATTTACTGTGCAACAAGCTGTGACCCACTTTATGCCGCTGGAACAAAGCCATCAGCCTCGATTAACACCACTTTCTGCTCCTCCTCTTCCTCCTCCTCCTCTTTGCATCAGGTCAGCGTATGGCAACGGAGTGTTTGCGTTTCCCTGGGCACGCACACACATACACACACACAGACGCTCCCATCTCACTAGCATGTCTGCCGCTGATGCGGCGGCTCTTTTTCCATTCAGCCTTTTCCAGAGCGAAGGCTAAGTCCCTTCGATCGCCCTGAGAGGCGACCAGCCGTGGCTTCTTGGGAGAGAAATCCTCCTCTCAGCCCGCTACGTCTCCTCCATCCTTGTCTAGACAAACTGTCTCCCACACCATTGCTAGTTTGTGTGTATGCGCGCGCACGTGTGTGTGATGGAATTATGGGGCTGAGACCTGTTTATAGAGTTTGTGTCTTTTCATTTTTAATGAGCAATGAGTCCACTGCCACTTTGTCGGTCCAGAATTACACGGCCCATCGTTAGCCAACAGGCCGTAAAAGCCCTATTGGGCTCTGGTGCTCCCAAGACACTTACTGATGATGGTGTGGATGGGCGGATGAAGAGTGGAGTCAGAGAAAGGAGGGATGGAGGGGTGACTGGGGCCGTGGAGGAAGTGTGAAGCAACCAGGTTTAATTACTGGATTCATTATCTACATCGGGATTCATTAAGATACCACAATAGCATATCTCACACATGCAATTGTAAGCATGGCGCCCCCAACAGGCCGCTAGCTCAGAGCGTCAGAACCTGAACTCATGTAGTAGCTGCTGAAAATTAAGAAATTATACGATAAGGCTCCTGGAGGGCTTCAGGCCTCCCAAACACACGCACACATGCACACACGCAACCTGACCTCCACTCATATCCTAGAGAACAGGAAATGACAGCAGATGTCTGATCAGGCTTCCTGTCTGCCGCGGTGAAACCCGCATTAACCTGCACATGCGTGAATTTAGCGCCGTTGCAGTTGTTTCTTCAATGCGATCGGCACGCTACATCCTCCGCCCCTTCATGCCCGCTGCCGTGGCCATCTCCAGCGGTTAACGAGCAACCGTTGAACTCTCACCTCAATTTCCAGAGGAGTGACAGTGACAGAGGAGTATCTGCTGGGGGCAGCATCGCACTTGGGCATTCTACGATAGGCTGGCCCCGCCCCGCAGCTGCTCCGCCCAGCTTGGCCCGCGTGCCGAGGTGCTCAGCACATCGCTCTTCCTGTCAGAGGGGGAAATGGAAAGGCAACGTGAGGCAATAGCATGTTAGCGGTCACGGTGTTGTTACTAAGAAGGGAGAATGGTGCTCAGTCATACTGAGGGCCTGTGTGTGTGCGTGTGCTTGTGCGTGCGCGTGGGTGCGTGCGCGTGCACAGGCGCATGTGCGTGTGCGTTTGTGTGTGTATGTTTAACAAGCTCGATTGTCTTTATCCTAACTGTTTGATGTGTCCCATGAGACCCCTTTGTCTCGGGAGAAATGTGCCATCCATGGAATGTGAGCAGTGTGTGTGTGTGTGTGTGTGTGTGTGTGTGTGTGTGTGTGTATTTTCAGTCACTCAGGTCCCTGTGTTGTTAGCATATACCCTAATTACCCAAACAGGCATCTTGAGACCACTGGGGACAGATGTTAGATGATGAAGCACAGGGATTACCTGCACAAACACACACACACACGCACGCACGCACGCACGCACACACACACACACTCTCTTTCAGAACTTTTTCCACTTATGTCTTGCGTAGTTCATTCATCTTTTGAGTGTTATTGCACCATTCTGCCTCACAAAGAGCCAGACGGAGACCCATTACGCTCACACTGAAACACACACATACAAAAGTCGTCACACGTACATACACAGAAGCGTGCCTGCTATGCAGAGTGCCCTACGGCGCTGTCCTCTCATCACAGACAGGACGAATCAATAGTGTCTGCTGGAGGGAGCAGAGTATAGGTAGGGGATGTTAGCTGGAGAGGCTCCACGCCGCTGCCACCGCGCTGTGTGTGACAACACCGCGGCGCCTAAATGTCCAGGCTCAGCTGATGTGTGTTTGTGAGCGAGGGTGGAGCAGAGGGAGCTTTTTATTGTTTAGAGACGTTCGTACATTCATATTCCTGTTTGTGTGTGTGAGCGTGTGTGTGTGTGTGTGTGTGTGTGTGTGTGTGTGTGTGTGTGTGTTGTTCCACTTTCGGAAATGAAGTCTGTTTCTCTAACCCAGATCATCTCTCAGCCCAAATATGCCACAAGATACATTCCTGCACACCAGTGAGTGAGTGAGTGAGTGAGTGACTGTGTGTGTGTGTGTGTGTGGTTGTATGTGTGTGTGTGCGCACACGCGCGCGCATGCCCCATCCCCTCTCCATGCTCCACTGACTTACTTCAGAGCCAAACCTTCCTGAGTGCCTACATTAGCAGGGAGAGAGATGTTCACACACACACACACACACACACACACACACACACACCTACACACACACACACACACACACACACACACAAAAACACACACACACACACACACACTCTCGTCCAGGCCGT
>OMPJ01030348.1:0-13820 GCA_900312935.1 Carapus acus
TTTTTTGAGGCATTTCATATGAGTTGTGCTGATTTATTTAAATTCAGATGTAGTATAGAAGAGATACAAGCCCGCGCCAGCTTATTATCGCAGTGCTGCTCAAACTGCGTGCTGTATTACCAACATATGGCAAGGTGTATTAAGTCATTTACCATGCCTACACACACACACACACACACACACTCCACACACACTCTTTTCTGGCTGGCTCTGCCTCCTGCTCTCCTCCGCTCATCTCGTTTATTTTCCTCCCAGATGGATCTAAGCCAGCCTGCAGGTTCTGGACCAGAGTCCATATTTTTGTGGACGGCAGCGCCCCACGTCTCCTGTTCCCCGTGATCTGGAGCATCGGAGAGCCAGATCCATTATGGTTTTTATCTCATTACGCCCAAGACTCCCGCTTGCCCTGCTCCCCACCCCTCCGCACTCCATCTCTTTAGCTTTCCGCGGCTACTGGAGCACGCCATCGACGGGAGATGGAACAATTACCTCCCATTTTCTGTAATCGACCGAGAAAATCCGACGGCAAAACCAACAGGAAAAAGAGAATGTAGAGGAGGGAGGATAGGTCCTCTCTTCTTTCTATCTTCTGTCCGTCTTGGAAGGGCAGGACAGGCCTCGGGTGACAGGCGCGGAGTTGCAGCAGGTCACGCGGGAGTGTGAAGGTGGAGTGGAGGCAGCCGAGCGGGCAGAATTCATTAATACCCCTTAAAAATGAATACATCGCGTGAAATTATTTATTGAGCGCGTAAGGAGCCGTGTAATGAGCAGGATGATGTACTATCCGCCGCTGATTATTGTGGAATAAACACTGATTGAGCAATCATGCTGCTACCGCCACCGCAGCCTCCGCTAACTCGCTACATGGTAGCATCCTGTTGACGGTAGGTGTCCAATTACGGCGTGATGAACACGACGTTTGTCCTCGGGGACGTGGACGCTGATGTCTCTTAAGGTTTCTGTGTAAGACAGAGTTACTGGCAAATTACACGTAATTGCAAGTTTGTAGTAGCAGCGCAAGGCCAGCACACAGCTAGCTAGGAGAAGCTAAAGCAGCAAAGCTGGAGTTTGGTGGTCCCTGGGGATCTTTCGTGATCCTAAATCTAGAAATTTATCTCAATGTATCCATGGGCTAGGGTCAGAGTTAGGGTTCGTTAGGGTTAAACGATAGCATAACAACAAATACTCGGTTTCTTATCGTTAAAACAAGGACAGGAAGTGGCGCTCCAAGCACAGATTTCTTCTATCTGACAAACACGGATTGTCAAAGCGGCTCTGTTTTGAGATGAAGTTCTTCCTGTTTGCTCAACTTCTCTAGTTACTTATTTTGTGCTTAGCGAGTGTGTGTGAAGCAGTGGATTCACACACACACGCATGCACACACACACCGACACTCTCCTGTGGTCAAACACTGAGTCTGAGTTATAAATGGTGGCAGCGGCGGCGTGGCTTTGGGGCACAGTAACTCATTTCACGATTTTATTGAGCGTCTTCAATGGAGAAAAATATATACTTTCTGACAGCCGTTCAGAGTTAGTTTTTTCTGTTTTTTTTTTGCGTTAGCGCTGTGCGATGATGCACGTTTTGGTAAACACGGTGTGTAAGGTCAGGCAAGAAAATACAATACCAAGTGAGTGGATATCATGGTGCCATTGACAGATTTTATTGTGCCTAAACGGATTATATATCACAGCAGATTTTTGACAGGCCAGGACACGAAGACGTAGGACAGCAATGCCAGAAATCGATCGTATTTGAGTCGCTGTGCGGAATTATTGCCATTTACTGCTGATGCAGTGTCAGGGAGCGTAACGTTATTGTGTTTGTTTGACACGTATATTTGTATATAGGAATATATGGAGCAGCTTTCACCGCTCAACTGCGTGTTTATTTGTATAATGTAAAATATCCAGCAAGTAAGTGTAGAGGGTCGGTGATCCCCAGCAGAGGAAGGAGCTTCTTGGGATATTTATAGCTTGACGCGCACTGCCAAGTTCAGGGTTCAGAGAAATATATGTAGGACTCGCACAGTGTGGAGGTACTTTCACGATAAGTAATTGCAATAAACAGCGGTAATGTAATCACAGGTGACAGATCAGCTCCGCGTCCTCGTAATTGTAGATTCCTCGCCTCACTCTCTGCTCAACAGGGGAGTCAGGATGCCATCTCGGCTCCATACCTGTCACTAATTATCTTTGGGGAGAGGAGAGTGTGTAACTCTCTCCTACGACGTGCTGACCCATGTGACCTCTGACCTTTCAGTCACTGCCTTATTAGCCCACACGGCTAAGCCTGCTTAGCGATGCTAATCCGGGCTGAGGCTAGTCCATTTATGCAGTTACACCAAAGTAAAGTGAGCAAATGGTGTGCTGAGAAGACAAAGGCGCACACACACACACACACACACACGCACCAACACACACCAACACACACCAACACACACCAACACACAACAACACACAACAACACACACACACACACACAGAGCAGAAACAAGATAGACACCCCTCGGAAAAAGAGCGATATGCCAATTTATCTCATTACAAAACATGTACTGTCTCACACAGACACTAACACACACACACACACACACACACACACACACACACACACACACAGGGCAAAAACTGTATAGACACCTGTCGGAAAATAGAGCAATATGCCAAATTACCTCATTCCAAAACATGTTCTCTCATACATGCGCGCGCATGCGTGTGCACACACACGCACACACACACATACACACACCCCCAACGCAAACACTCACTGACCCAGTTTTGAGTTTATTAAGGTGTCAGCAATTACCAGCCTCTTAAGCAGTTGATTACTCGTCGGGGTTTACGGAGCCTCGGCGATATCACGGCCGATAGCTTTTAAGCGAAGAAGCAGGATGAGGTGCGAGTTGTAAAGTTTATCGAGATCGACGCGCTTCCTAGTTTAACGTTGGCGAGACGCCAGTGACCGTAACGCTCCGCACGCCGGCGGAGTCGAGACGACGTTTCAATTATAATAAAAAGAAATGCGGCAGTGTAGGTGTGGGTTCACGGGGTCTATTGTGTACCATAAGAGAGAGAGAGAGAGAGAGAGAGAGAGAGAGAGAGCAGAAGGCTTAACGTGTGTGTGTGCGAGTGTGTGTGTACACACGTGTGTGTGTGTGTGTGTGTGCGCGCGCGCATGCGTGTGTGCGCAGGCTTAATTTCTCCGTTTAATCAACACGCACATGTCTATCTTCATCAGACGGCGTAGTTGCCACTGTGGGCCGTGTAACCTTTGGAAGCCCTTAGCACAAGACATTTAATTAGCCGCCTTCTTCCTCTTCCCCACCGTCGTCCTCCTCACTTTTTCTTCTTGACAGTTTTGTTTTTCTACCTTTTCCTGCTCTGGATGTGTTTTTATTCTTTTTGCTCCTGCTTTATTGTGGTCACACTGTCTGCCTCCTGTTGTATTTGTGGAAGTGTGTGTGTGTGTGTCAGTGTGCGTGCGTGTGTGAGCTTGTGTGTGTAGCCTCACACTGGTGTGCGTTTCCACCAGAATCCTCATTTTGACCCCCGTCTACATGCAGTATAGCGACTGAAGGTTAGCGCCACATGTTAGCGTCAAGCATCTCCACTGAGAAGGAGGAGGAGGAGGAGAGAGAGGTCGGGGTGGGGACATTGGCAAATGTGGAGAGAGGAAGGTGCTGATTGGGGTCGGAGCGGAGTGATGGGTGAGGAAGAAGAGCAGGAGGAGGAGGAGGAGGGGGAGGAAGAGGATGTGGGGTGTGTGTGATTCATTAGATGTTAACAGAGAGTCCTGAAAACCTGAACTCCCATTACAGAGCTGAGTAATGGAGGGAACTGCTCCCTTTACACACACGCACACACACGCACGCACACACACACACACACAGGAGTGGAGACAAAATGCACAAAAAGCCGAAATGTGCATTTGCTGGGATTCATGCTCAAACCGAATAATCAATACTCTTAAGGATGATGTCGTCTCTGCTGTTTGCTCCAAAGCGGCATATCGCTTACATGTGAGCGCTCACTCTCTCTCTTTTTCTCTCTTTCTCTCTTTCTCTCTCTTCCTTTCTCTCTCTCTCTGTCTCTCCCTGTCTCTCTCTCTCTCTCTGTCTCTCCCTCGCACACACAAACCACATTCACCGCCTGGTAACAGGCTCCTTCTCGGAAAAAAAAGCCTCTTTTTCTTCCCGCTCTGCCGAATCTTGGTAAGGACGACAGTATTCCAAACCTCTCAGCTTTTGTGGGTGAGGATTATTTTAGATATTTCCAATCAAGACCTCATCACCAGGAAAAAAAGGAGATGATATTTGGCTATTTTTGTAGTGTGTCCAGGACCGAGACAGACAGACGGATAGGTTAACGATCAGGTTAATTTCTCTTCTCTTACATCCGTGGAGGAGTTGCATCCCTCATTTGCCCTCAATTTGATTCATTTTTTTTCTTTTTTTCTATCCTGACCTTCAATCTCACACTTTCCTCTCCAGGTGTGAATGGGCAGAGATGTTTCCTCGTAGCACCGAGGAGACGCGCTGCTGCTGTAAATGGAGACGCGTCGTCCTCCTCGCTCCTCGGACAAAGAAAAGGTTTTCAGAGAAATCTCACATTTTCTCAGGCCCTTTATTTACACAGAGCCTTTATTCTATGCTTGGCCGAGGTGATTTCAGCCTCAAGCCGTTTTAGGTGTAACGCCGCAAAGCCGGCCGCGTCAAGACTCGATGATCTCCTCCCACTCCTTCTCCGCTAAGCCCTTCAAGCTCCATCACAGGGGATGCAGCGGACAGACTTTCAGGGATATCCAGACAGGGTGAAGTCCCCTCCTCCACCCCCCCATCCTCCTTCTCCTCCGCCCCCTCCTTCCGTTCCCTTGCTGAGCTGATCCCAGACGCTCACGAGGGGCTTTTCTGGAAATGTCTGCACCGCTGCAGATCAGGTTAGGTGATGAATTTCCTCAGACGGCTCGATGACGCAGTGGGCCGGCGTGGCTCTGGAGTCCGAGCGCTTGTCTGGAAGTGGGATTTAATTGAGAGTGATGCCGAGGTGTCCTTGAGCAAGGCACTGCGCCCCTAATGACACCCTGGTTGCTTAAGTGAGGCCACACCCACTGCTACTCAAATAAGGTGAATTGCAGAGAAGCAGGGTCCATCAGGACTCGTGCAGAATTTTAAACACCACACGGTAAAATATGACCAACTAATTGGTTGGACTTTTCAAGGATATCTAATAAATCCCGACTCGAATATCAGGATATGTGCTGCATATTTTCTTTTAATACGCCAAACTGGCAGGTTCTGATGCCGAGCAGACCAGGAAATGGCGGTTTTAATCAAGCAGACCAACGGTGGCGAAACTGCATAAAAGCGGGCCAAAACGCTTCGAGGATGCGAGGCGGCCAAGGTAAACCAGGCGTGCGCGTTTATTCACCTTCAATGACGCCTGACCTTGTTTTATCGGAGAATTTGATAAGTGTTCCCACGCTGCCGAAATGTGAAGGAAATCTGCGGTTTCGCTCGGTTCGCTCGGCTTTTCTTCCTCAAAGACGTCCAAACAGGTGGACTGGCTTTCAGCTTTGACTATCGGAGGTCTGGGCAGCACGAGTAATTCCTTTGATTGATGCTCCAGGTCGGTTTATTGTTATTTCCTCGCGGACCGTGTCGGAATTCTTGAGCGTCGTGGGAGGAATTCGTCCCATATCAATATTGGCCTCCATCACACCTTTTATTTTCTCTTCTTTTTACTATTTCTTTGTCGCCATAGAGCGTGTCGGATGTTCCGACCGGCTATGATCCTCCACTACCTTTTGAAATAAACAAGTAAAACTTGTTTGCAAAGTTTCTGCGGTTTGTTTAACAGATTGTCGTCGCGGGTGGTTGGTGCACGGCGCTTTATATTTAATAAAGTTGGACTCGGCAGCTCTGCCCACAGACGTAAACACGTAGCCTCTGAGAGCTCGGCGTTGTTGTTTTTCCTGTTTACAGTGCAGTTCCAAACCCCAGAGACACCTCGGAACGTTCCAGAACAATAGGCTCACGTCTGCTCGCTGTAATTAGACAAATGTTGAGCGTGAGATGCGGCAAACAGCTCAGCGACTCCGCCGCTCGACTTCTGACTCGGGTTTGCTTGCGTGTCGCGTTTTCCTTGATAAATGGCTGGCGAGGGCCGGCCCCGACCCCCCCATCACAGAGGAACGCAGAAACGCTGCGGAGAGCTAGATTGCAGCTCCGCCCTTCATTTGCTTTTGCATGTTTGTGTCTAATTTAGCACTTTGATATCAGTTCATTCATGTATCCATCTCTTGTGCAGCCTTCTCATTTAGATCGCCGTGCACCATTTGTGCGGTGGAGTGGCACCATCGCTTAAACATGGCGTCATAACCTGGCAACAAGGCGAGCAGATAGCGCCAATCGATAGCTGAGAGATGGACAATTTACTTGATGGGCGGGTTTGGAATGCTGTTATTTCTCTTTCTCTCTCTCTCTCTGTCTCTCTTCTCTCTCTCTCTCTGCCTGTGTGTGTGTGATTGTTCCAGCTGTTGATTATCCATTGACATTTGTGTGTGTGCGTGTGTGTAGTATGTGAGCAAGATTGGTGTTTTGTGTCCCATCCATCGTTACCTTGCCTCATTTATGCTCCTGTGCGGCCATATTAGTTGCGGTTCGTTGTCAGTCGCCCTCGGGCGGCGATGGATCGCCTGTTTGTTTGCCTTTTGTCACGCGAGACGGCGAATGAATCGGTCTTGACTCACCTGCGAGCCCGGCCGCGCCTCCCTCCCTCCCTCCTCTCCCTCCTCGTCCTCCCTCCGCGCAGGCCGGTTTATGGAAAATGTGACAGCTGTTCAGCTCAAGGCTGCTTCCTCCCATCTCAGGCTGGAGGAGCGTTTTCTCCGAGCAGCAGGACGTGGGCAGAGCCGAGCGCGGCCTTGAGCGCGTGTCAGTGTTTGGGAAGACGTCTTCGGGCCCCGGCTGTCTGCGCAGGTACGGCGTATCCCACGCTCCCCTGCCACCCAGGCGGAGCTGGCGCCGCGTCCGCTTGATTCACGCGGCGGACCCCCTCGTGCTCCGAGGAGCGAGCAGACGTGTTTTTCTAGTCGGGTTCCAGTTGGCGTGTTGAAGTGAAGCTTCTGTCTGGCTTGTAGGCGAAGGCGAAGCCGTTTGGCGGGGAGTAACACAGGCAGGTCCCTCAGGTGATCTGCTCTGTTCCTCAGCTTTGGTCTACTTAAACTCCGGCTGTCTGGTCCCACATCGCCCACCGGAGGCGGAGAAGCCGACATCATCGCAGACACGCCACAATTGGGCTCTTTGGCGTTGAAGCAGTAGAACATCGGTTCTCAAACGCAGAGAGCAAGTCGGAATACAAATCGCACCAGCCACGTAGCTTTTCCCCCAAGAGAGATGACGCACAGTCACTTTCCCCGTGCCTGACCCGGCGCCGCAAAAACACCAGGATGCATTCAACAAACGTCTGCAAAGATCTGTGCTGGTGTAGCAGTGCCCATAAAGCCACGGAAAGGTGAGATAGATATGGTCGCATCAACAAACTCTCCCTGGAACCTTTGCCGTCGCTTTGTTTACGTTTGCTCCAGCCCAGAGGGAAGCAGAGGAACCGGGTCAGGGTCAAAATCGAAGGTAGAGTTAAGAATTTTAGAATTTGACTTTTTTCGATGACCTCAGGGTCGTTTCAAGTCGGACGCTTTGCGAGAACTGTGAGTTTCGCTGCCTCAGCTGTAAGTCTCAGTGGGTTTGCTTGATGCGCTGAAGTAGGGGTCGCCAACGCTGTGCCCGCAGGCACATGGGCACCTGCTCGGACCACAAAGGGCACTCGTGAGATATGTCCCTAAATGTGGAGCATATTCTTAAATGTGTGGAATAATCACCATTGACATGTGAGCAGTCTTTTCACATAGTGTAACTAGTATTACACCTACTACTATTTTTACTACTATTATCATTATCATTATTAAGGTTCTATTAAGGAATCAGGAACTTGTGTTGTCATTACAGCAGTTTACATTGTGTAATTGAATCAAGGTTCAGAGTTAACAAAACATCTAAAAATAAGTAAATGAAAAACAAGAAAAAGGAAAAATATAGAAAATAAAAAGAGTGCACCTGTGCAATTTTGTTATTATTTAGGATGTTTGCGTCAAACAGGTCCTGTTAGCCCTTCGTACTTTTAAGCGCCCATGAAGTAGCTCTCGATCTCAAGAGGGTTGTTGATCCCTGCTCTGAAGTCTATGTTGCGTTTTTCTATGTCTATGACTAAGAAGTGGAACCTTAGAAGAAGGAGTCGTGGATGGTTTCATGGACGTTGCGATACCCCCTTAAGAAGCTGCCTTGGTTGCTCAGATTCCTCCTCTGCAGGAATCACATAACATAAATCCTCCCTAATCACAGTCCTCCTCCATAAAGCTTCTTGTTCCTTGCTCAGGGTCTGGGACTTGAACATGTTATTGGCCCAACTGGACAGGGCTGCTTATGGAAATATGAAGCCGGAGTCTATCCTGCGTATGTTGTGTCCCAACCATAACTAAGTCTCCGGCAAGTAAAACTCCATCAACTTTTCTCCACATCATCACTGATGTCATGCAGCAAGGGTACGCGTCCACCCCCCTGGAGGGCCCCCCGTCCAACCCCGGGCCCCCCGGACCACTGATGGCAGCGCGATAATGAGAACGCGGGCGTGTGTAGCGTATGCACAGAGCCGGCGGAGCAAACGAGGTCGGTGGCGATGGAAAAGCCTGGGACGGCGTTATTAGCCATGGTCCTTCCCACTGTTTCAGGGGATTGCAACATATCATTAGATCCAGAGAGATGTATTAGTGTGAGGACCAGGCTGCATCTCCGTATGGTCCTTCATTAGCCGCTAATCCACTGATGATCTTTATTAGAAGGGAAAGGAGTGCGTGCGGGCGCGACTGTGTGTGTGTGTGTGTGTGTGCCCTTGTGTGTGTATGCGTGTGTGCGTGCTTGCAAGCACAAGGCGCATTTTGGCATCCGGCTGGCTGTATTAGCTGGGTGATTTATTATCTGGGTGATGCTGTCCCTTCTTCCCCAAAGCTGCATTGTCCTTTTGCCAATTAATTCTGAATCTGTTAGGACCACAGAGAGCGAGTGAGTGATGGAGGGAGAGAGGGAAGGAGAGAGAGGGGGAGAGAAGTTCAGCCTCATTGTGTGTGTGTGTGTGTGGGTGTGGCATGGAGCGCGAAAGGTGTTTTGTAATCTGTCGCTGCTTATTTCTGCCCCTCCGTCTGGCTTTCATGTCCGCCCCGCGCCTTCCGTGGCTCCCTCCGTCTTCCCGTGCTGCCGATTCGTGCCCTCGCTCGCCCTGCGTTTTCCCTCTCCGCCGCCTTTGTTTCCGTAATGCGCCTCCGTCTGTGCGTAGGAGCAATTAAGCTCATCCGCACTTTTCCCCCCTCCCTCCCTTCATCCCTCCATCCCTCCTCTCACGCTGTTATTATGCTGTAATTACAGGCTCATTATTTGACCTCACCCGCACTCGCGCTGTTCCCAGTGTGCGGCACAGGTGACCGTCTTTCTGGCCGCCATCAATAAATTCGCCACCGTATTCATCTCCCTGTCGCTCAGCAGCCCGGCAGAAAGGAGACCAACAATCAGGCTGATTTGTTATTCCGCCATTTTGAAACGCAGAATCAGCAATTTCGCATTCAGCAGCGGCCCTAAGGTGACCACTCAGCCTCTTCCTCCCTCTCCTTCCCTCTCTCTCTCTCTCTCTGAATTTCATCTCCGTCCTGTTCCCTCCCTCTGCCTCTCCATACCCCCGACACACACACACTCTCATACACTCACACACACTCACGCACACACACATATACTTCTCCCTGTCTGCAGCGTCGGCACGTCCCTTTTCCATCTGAGCCCCCTAATGAGCGGCTGATTGAACGCGATGTCGGATTTCGCCTCGCCGCCGCGGCAACATCGTTCCTCGCCGTCCGTGTCAAACGTTGGTTATGGCGCCGCCGCATCGAGCGAAAGCAGCCGCGTGCGTCTGGAGTGGGGCGGTGTCAGTCGCAGGTCACCATCGCGATGGAAACTTTGTCTCTTCAAGCACGTCCGGTGCGACTTTGTAATTCCGTGGCACAGACTGAACACACACGCACGCACACACACACAGTGCTTCCTTGCTCAGATAGGAAGAGGCTGCGGCCTCATCTTGAGTTATTATCATGTGTTTTCATCTTTTGCGTCCATTCCCTCGAAGATGGCATCATGGGAAAACAGGCCTCACATCGATAAACCCCTTTTTTTTTCTCTCTCTCTCTCTCTTTTTTTTTAACCCCTTGTCTTCCTCCTCCCCCCAGGTTCCGAGTGGTACCTGGTCCGGGTGGAGCTGACGGTGACCGACGTGAACGACAACGCCCCCGAGTGGGCGATGGTCCCGGCACCGTACCTGGCCGTGGTCGCCCCCGATGCCCCTGCCGGCTCGCTGGTGTACAAGCTGCTCGCTGAGGACGGAGACGAAGGAAACAACGGGGAAGTGGACTACTTCCTGTCTGACGGTAGGTCAAGATGGCCGCTACACACACTAGGTTGATCCGGAAGGATTTTGGGGCCATAATAATGATGATGATGATGTTGATGATTTTGAGTGGAATAGAACACCTTAACCCGTGGATGCACATCCGACCAATACCTTCACTCTTCCACGAGTAGGAACATTTTTGAGCCCAATTAAAATGCTCAAAATATTGAGAATTTTCTCACAGTGAATAAAAACTTAAATAAAGAAAAATATTCCCTCATGTTAGAAACATGTTTAATGAGGAGTACCTGGAATATGAATATATTACAATTTTTTTTTAATAAGGATTTTGAAGAATAACAAAGCCTGGGGTCATTTTTTAACCCAATGCGTGCATCTAAGGCTTAAGAAAGAATTGAGCCAAATCTCTCCAACCTTTTGGTCCCCTTTGGTCACAACTAGAGATGTCAGCATAAAAATGTAACATCTGTATCGGATTTTTTCACTTTAAAACCGATAAAATAAAAACCGATAAAAATACAATAATGCTTGCGTTACACTGAAATGGTGCCTATGCCCTCCTGAAGCGTTCACCGGCGCACATATCGACTGTTATCGGTATCGGTAAATTGAGAGTTGGACAATATCGGCATATCGGATATCGGCAAAAAAGCCAATATCGGACATCCCTAGTCACAACCATGTAGGAAACAGTGTCTTAGTGACAATAAAGGATTATTATTCTAATTCTTATTATTCTTTAAATTTGACCAGAGCAGTTTTTCAACCTGGAGCACTCTCGGAAGAATTCAGTCAAGTTGTAGGAGAGTCAAAATTTCTCTGCGTTGTACCAAGACAGACGTGGAAAAAGTGTTTGTTGGTTCGATGATCGAAACACTGTGCGACCGAAGGGGGGGGCTGAGGCGCGGGGCGGCCATTGGGGCTGTGAGCAGCGTGTTTTTCTGCTGTCAGCCATTTGCAATACTGATTGAACAGAATTTGCGGTCTGACACATGCTGTAAAGTTTCCCTGACACAGAATTAAGCAATTTCAAAGTGCCTCTTCAAATTTGAGTCTCTACTGTGCAATTAAGTGTTTTATGCTGCTGCCGTTATCTGGCACTGTAATTTATTTCTCCAGCACGCAAAGTAATTGCTTTCTCTTATTGTCTGCCTTATAATGATTTCCCCTGCCTCTTTGGAAATATGGAAAACTCCACGCTCGCCGTAAAGAGGCCGTGGCTCCGCCCCCTGGCGCTCCCGGGGCTCGCCGAGACGCTGAGCGGAGCCGACGTGAGCGCGGCGGTCGTTTATTTACGCGGGCGCCCGGAGCCAGCCTTCGCCGTGTCCGTCAGGAGATTCATGGCGGCTCTCTCCTCTCGTCAATGCGCCACTCGTAAATTTAATTATGCGTCGGGTCGCCGACGCTGAACTGCGCGAGTGAAAACGTTCTCCAGATTGATTCATAACCGCACTTAGGCACCGGGTCGTTAATGGAAGCCAAACCCCGCTTGTTAAATAATACATCAGGGCGGCGACGGGCCCTGTGATGTCACGCCGGCGTGTAAACAGGCCCAAACGTGGACGCGGAGGATCGGGCGGAGGATCGGGCGGCGTTCGGTGCGGCGACTGGTTTTCAGCGGGAGTCTTTTTGCGGCGTTCTGTGATTGTCTAAGTGGGTGGCGTCGGCGCTGCCAGGATTCTTCTTGTCTGCAGCGTCCCAAGGTCTCCCAGCAGGCCTCTCACATCACTGAGACGGAGAGAGACGCCTCTATTTACCAGCAAAAAAGAAAAGAAAAAGGGAGAAAAAACAGATGGCTGGAAGAGTATCAAACTCATCAATGCATCAAAACAGCAAATAAACACCTTGGAATGCTGTACAGGGAGATCAGAGTACGTGAGCGTGCAATGAGAGGGGGAGAGAGAAAGAGAGAGAGAGAGAAAGCAGGGGAGGGAATTGGACCGAGAATAAAAGAGAAGTGAAAACAGAGTGTTAGAGATGTGGGGGAAGATGGAGAGATGGAAGGAAAGGAGGGAGTTGGAAGGTGTGAGAGACAGAGGGGGCGGGGCAGGATGGTGTGTATTGTCCTCTCCGCAGACAGTTGGACAGTTCTTGTCCAGAAAACTGAGACGGAATTTTTATTTCTTTTGCTCCTCCTCCATCAACATGTGACCTTTCACTGATCAGTAAACAACAGAAAAGAATTGGTCTGATATGTTTGTGGCACGCTCAGGCGTATGCGCGCACACACACACACACACACACACACACACACACAAAACACCATGATGAGGTACCGTCTCTGGATTCGTATTTTCGTTGGGGATACAAGAGTAAGTCCGAGTTAGGAGTGGTGTTTGGGGACACCAGCACTAGTTGGTGATAACACGGGTACGCACTATCTATGACCACTTGGAACTCCAAGAAACAGGAAGTTCAGCAAAGGAAGAATCACTCAAGGCTCGCCATGGGTGGTTTCTGAACTTTAAGAAGAGAACCAACATCCACTGGGTGGTGAGGCATGGAGAAGCATCTAGTGCAGACGATAAGGGGGCGGAAGGATACGTCACACCTTTGGCTGTAGGCGTTGGGAGGAAGGATATGTTCACAAGAAGTGTTTAACTGGGACCAAACGCCATTATTCAGGGAAAAAACGGTCAGAACAGAGTAAGATTATTCTAGTTATTCTGAAGAAAAAAAACAAAACGTTCTAGATAACAGCAGAATGATTTTGTAGCTCAATGACAGAGCAAATAACAATAGTAATTATAATAATTATAATAATTATCCAGATACAAAGTGGTGGTAAAAAAGAAAATAAAATTATTGTTGTTGTTGTTGTTATTATAGTTGTTGTTGTTAACAACAACTTATTATTACTATTATCGTCATTACTTTTATTATTATTATTATTATTATTATTATTATTATTATTATTATCATTATTTATTATTTTATTCTATTTTTTACTACTACTACAAAATTATTATAATCATTGTAGCACAGGCGAAAAAAATTGACTTTCAATGTGCAAATTAACCTGTTTCCGTGCTGTAAATATGACAATAAGCTTCTGAATCTTGAATTAAACTGGTCTCTCAATGTGCTACAGTATTTCCCATCTAGTGTCTGCGGCCCATGACAGCTGCAATAGGCTCCCTCCGACTCCCCCCACCCCGACCCTATTGGGGGCTGAGTAGGTCTAGAGAGTGAATGTCCCAGTGTGAGTTCTGAGTGTGTGTCCCTGCGTGCAGGCGGGGACGGACGCTTCGAGGTGGACAGGAAGAGCGGGCAGGTCCGGACCACCGGCCTCCCGTTGCAGAGGGACCGCGAGTACCT
>OMPJ01030397.1:10391-21029 GCA_900312935.1 Carapus acus
GATGATGTGGAGGTGTGTGTGTTTGTGTGTGTGTGTGTGTGTGTGTTTGTGTGCGTGTTTGGCGGGGGCAGACATTTAAAAGGGCTTTGGTGGAGCTGCAGCTTTCACTCTGCCTTTGATTGTCTAGACTTTGATCTGGGTTTGGGCAGCCATGTTGTGTGGCGTTATCCTCCCATAATCTCTGCCATCCCCGCAACGCTGCAGCGAAAGCTGCAGGAAAACACGGGAAAACACACCGGCGGTGTGTGTCCGTGTGCCGGTGTGCGCATATGAGTGCGCCTGTCTAGGATTCCTCCCCTCCGCCGGTGCTTTCTCTCCTCGTGGCGAGCGCAGATGTGTCCATCGGGATCGCCGAGCACGTTAGCCACCAATTTATCGGCACGTCAGAAAAAATACAAAGAATGAACAAAGATTTAAATGTGGAATACACATGTGGTCCTCTGTGAAGACATTTTATTGACAAACCGACAGTCCGCCAGAGGAAACGGCTGTGTTTGACGTCCTGTCAGCAGCTCGGAAAAGTGAAGGACGAGAGGCAGCGGTTATGCTCCATTTTACGGTTGAAAATTTGGGCGCGCGTTCACGTTGGAACTTCAAAGAGAGGAGCGTCGAACCAAAATTAGCTGCTGGAGCAACACCATCCTCTCCCTGATAGAATACATTAACAGTGCGGCAGCACAGCAGAGGACGTTTACTCAAAGACTGCCAGAGGACAGAAACTCTGATCCTCCCGCGTGAGGCTGCAAGTCAAAGACGAAGAGAAGAGACGGGAGCCGAAACCCCTCTGGATTTCAGATCAACATTCCCAGACAGACGTGTTGTCGGTGCGTTTCCGTGCCCCGACCCCCAGTCGAAAACATGAGAGGGGGGGCATCGCGACAGCTGAACCACAAAAAACACCGGAGTCCGATATTTGCAATACAAAGATGGCTGCATGACAGGGAGAAGCATTGAGAGGAGCCCCGCTTGGCGAGGCGTTGCACGCCCACGGCTCGTATTTCCAGCGATCATTCCTTATTTCTCTCTGGTGTCTTGCACCTTTAAACATCTCAATAAAAGATGGTTAAAAATCTATATTGCCTTCATCGCCAGCAATTATACAGCAGACCTTGGAAACAGGTCACTGGAGCTGCTTGTCCGGGATCCAAAGTACATATTCGCCAGAGCTGAATTCACTGGGAGGGCTGTCATGCGTGTTGACACACACTTGGAAGACCTTCTGCAGCTTGCACATGATTTGTATCACCTGCATGTCATTAAACCGCCAAAGCGTTCGCTCGCCTTTCGAGCAACAACAAAAGACAAAGATCTACACGGCCGGTGAAATTTCTCATCAGCGAGAAGCCGAGGACAGCCTAATGCCGAAGTCTGCGGTGGTGTTTCTTCTTTCTTAATTACATAAACAAATGCATGATTAAAAGTTGCGCCGGAGCTCCGCGCCAGCTGTTTGAGGCCGGCTGACACAGCTGTATACATGTGTCTGCGCGCACTAAATCAAAAGTCCCGTTGTGCTCATCTGGAGTGAGTTAGGCTGGAGGGAGGGACGGGGACCTGGAGGCTTTGATATACAGAGGAGGAAATGGGTAATGTCCTGAAACCACATGGAACATCCTAATAGGAGCTGGTGACTGATAAGAAGGAGATAACCAGACCATCTCCGTCCCCGCGACCTCTGACCTCCGCGCACCTCCTTGCCGCCTTGCTGCTTTTTGGAAAAAGCTGTCTTGGAAGATGTCTGTTTTTGATTTCGTTGCCCATCCATTTTACCCTTTATTACCAGCAAGACAATCAGTGGCGGTTCGGGACCATTTCCACTGAAGGGGGGTTAACGACGTGGCTTTTCCCGTTATGTTCCGCTTTGCTACTGAATCATCGTTGAAAAAGTCATTCCCAAGTAATTATTTCTAACTGGAATGCAGATTTTAGGGGAAGCCCGAGAACTGCCACTACACACAATAGTCAATTACAAAGACGAAACAAAGGAGCCGAGGCTCGGCTCGGGGGGGCCTTCGCCGGTCCTGAACCGACAGATAGAGGCTTTGCCCTTGCAGTGCTGTTGGTATGAATCCCAGGGAGAAGACGTGGGAACGTGAGGATTCCTGTGACAACCAGACGCTGCAGAGCTGAAAATATTACACACCCGGCCCGCTGTAAATTCAGTTGATGTGCCGTGGAGGAAGGCACTCCAGCCCTCAACCGCTGCAGCGGAGCTGGTCAGGAGCCAGCAGAGGAAATCTGTGGTTAGAGTAGGCAGCTCCTGTGTAAATGTGTGGCAGGGCGTGTCTGAGAAAGAGCAATGCGACCCAATATCCCACTTGCTGGGCAAATAAAAGCTTAAAATAGCATTGTGAATTTAGAATATGTTTGCGAATCTGCAAACTGAGGAAATGCATCAGGCTTGACAATGCAAAGCGAATTTACCTGAGTTATCGGTCAAACCTATGAGGAATTTTTTATATTCTGTATTCTTTTGAATGTATATATACATACAAATGTATACAGTACATATGTACAATATATGTAAAAAAGAAAACGTGGTTTCTCATTCATGCATCTAAGAGCATCAATCATTCCCTTTGAAGATGTTGGAGCCTGTTTGCGAGTGAACATAAGAAAGCCAATATGGAGAACAGCTGGTCAGCTGAGGCGAACATGATGTGCTGTTTGTTGGGAAGAGAGAGGAAGGAGAGGAGAAATAAGCGAATGAGAGAGCAAAAACAGATGAGCGTCACGCTCACTATCCAAAATATCGGCTCAGAGTGCTTTTTGTGGAGAGGAAACACACTACTCTGTAGCTCTGAGGTGACATTCTCCAGGCAGACTTCCTAAATGTGTCAGACGTCTTTTTTTAAACCATCAGTTTAGCTCCAGCAGGGATTCTGGGGCATCCTGGGCTGTCATATTTTTGTCAGAGCAAACATCAATTACAAGAGCCTGCTGTTTCCACCCTACAAGCCCGACCCTGCCAAATATTAGGTTCACACACGGAGTTTGTTCAACTACACATTGGAAATAATTAGCAAATATTGCAAAATTCACCCAAGAGTTGATGTATGATATCATGCGCCTGAAGCTGTCGTGGACAAACGATCAACGCGCACAGACTGGAACTTTCTTTTTTTGTGGTTTAGATTTTTTTTTTTATGTTTTCAATAAATCATAGGTTGTGCAAAAGACGTCTGCTGCCCCCTTGTGGCACCAAGCGTAATCGCAGCACATCTCAATTATCAACAGTCAAATCTGATGTCAACATTGAGCAACACAGAATCGAGTTCCGCCTCACTATCTGTCGTCTCACCCTTCTGCATCCGCAAGTACATATATTTCTGTTTGTATATCATGCAGTGCTTGGCAAAGAACGGGGAATAAAAATATTTACAAGTTTTGGTGTAACACAGGGGCAATAGTTAAACATCATAATACAGTTGCATACATGCTGCATGGCTCAGAATGCAGAGGAGCCTCTCACATTTGAGAACACAGGGATCTACGGTTAAACCCTCCATCAGATGGAGAGCACAGATTGTCCTCGCCTTTATCTAACGTGACAGGCAGTGTGTGTGTGCGTGTGTGTGTGCGTGTGAGGGTAGGACCTACCAACAGGCATGTTGCCGATAATTAGGCTCATGACACCTCCTCCTCTGCGGGGCCAGGCTGACTTGTGACATTCCAACCCCTCGACCTGACCCAGACTTATCCCTGCTCTTTCTATCCCCTAATCATTACAATGTTTTCGCAATGTTTACTCTGTCAGTGTGACAAGAAATCCCAAATTCTAAATGACACAGACAACTAGTCATATATTTTGTGTTTGTTCTGTGTATTTAATTTCAGATTATTGAGTGATGTGTGCACCTCTAAAACAAAGCTGTTATTTATTCAGAGGCGTTTGCATTACCCAGCATAGCAGCCGGGCACAGCAAATGTGCTTTTAACAAGTTCTCCTTGAAACACATAAAACTGTTTTATGTAAAGATCATTACACTAAGTAGTCAAAGGCATTTCATTGCTTTGGAATTGCTGAGCTGTGCTGCTACCAGCAATTATGACATGAATAAATTATTTAAAAGCAAATGCATCAGTCCATTTTCCAGTGTTTGTCTGAGCCTCGGTCGCAGGGGCAACATTAAAAAGCTGCAATTGGAACTCTTGTGAGAGTTCTGAAAAGCTGTTTCACATTTGCTTTCCAAAGATTATTGTTGTTCAACTAATTCAATTTATTTAATTTGATCACTGAATAATGAGAGTGAAAAGCATCAGTGCAAATTAAAAACTAAAGCTCTGCTAAATTAGTGACGAGGGCTCTCGCTGACCCCTGAGAATTTTAACAACAGCCAGTGAATCTGACTGAAGTTTGACAAACTACTGAGGCAGGAGCAAAGTTAATTGAATGGGGAATCAAATAACCAAAAAATCGAAATGACATTTTATTCTCACTCCACAAATCACTCTTACCCATTAAAAATCAGCTATTTGTCAAGAGCAGACACAGACACATTAATGAATAAAATTACTGCCCTGTTAAGAAGAATTCTCTTGGTTATTTCCCTGTGTAATGAATGATTCAAATACATATTTAGCTGATTATCAAGTAATTTGTTGACGTGGGGTCGATCCTCTCAGTCACATTCATTTTATTTGTAATTATACTCTGAATAATTTTATTATCCAATTATCTCTCATACACAAGCGGTTGGATCGTTTTCGCGAGCGCCCTCTAGCGTTCAAATGTATGTATTGCGGCACTAACAAGGTCTGATGACACTCTGTGTAAGATACAGAGCTATAACACCCTCAGCACTCCAATCCGTGTGTGTGTGTGTGTGTGCGTGTGTGCGAGCGTGCAACACCAAACTGCAGGGACAAAGCAGCACCTCAACAAAGATGTTCGAGCATGTAGATGAGCCTCCCTGTTGCTATTTGTGGGAGTTTGTCCCACAATTCATCAGTGTTGTTGTCAAGCTCTTGAATGATTGATTGGTTAATAGGCCTTCATTAATCCACAAAGTTCCTTGTGGTTTACCTCAGCCAGTCCCACAGGTGAAGAAGTCTGATGTGGTGGTCCCAGGTCAGCGTGGTTCCACATAGCCTGCGGTTGTGAGGCCTACTGGATGAAATTCCATAATTTCTAAAACAACACTTGAGGTTTACAGTGGAGAAATGAACGCCCATTATTCTGTCAACGGCTCTACAGGACAATCCTCCAGACTGTGTGCAAATAAACCGATCTCGTAAATCTACTGCTGCCGTTGAGCAACAACAAAACATTCAATCTTAGGGTGGCCTTTCATGGACCCCATCCTAAGTACAACTTGCAATGTGATCATGGCTGAAAATCAACACCTTGATAGTTCACATATGAGAATTGTTTCAACTACAGTCTAAAAAAGACTGATAAAGACTTTTAGCACATTTTCAGCCTTTTCAATTGGGTTGCACTGGCAGTATCTGTTAGAATGTATAATATAATCACACAATATAGGCCTGATAATATTTAACTGTAAACATTTTAAAGCCAAGTCAATTCATTGGATTTTTCTTTGTCTCCACATAAAAACAGATTAAAATGTACTCAAACAAACCTCAGAGAGACTGGAGCCATATCTAATGTCCGCTAAAAATCATTGCTAATTATATAAAGTAAAGCCTTAAGTATACATTAGGGGGTTAAAACTTTGAAACAGCATTTCAGACCAACCATACAATAAAATGTTGCCAAACCTCATTGAGGTCCCACTCTCATTTCAAAATGTTTGTTTCTGCTCTGACATTTATATTTAATGCGACATAATAAACCCAAGTATTGATATTGGCCAGTGCGTAGAAAAATTATGGCATGAAAAAGCCTTTTGGAGTTGCAAGAAAATCTCTCTTACCACTTTATTACAAATTTATGATTGTCGCGTTTGCCTGCTTGGGTTATGTTAATCACGAACTAACAGACAGAAATTTTGCATAAACAAGTCTAGCTGATTGCGTGTACAACTACGTATGTAGAACTACGTACCGTTACTTTTATTCCATTGTAAAAAAAAAAAAAAAAAAAAAAAAAAATCCACAACAACAAAAAGAGAGTATGATATGTCCGTGCACTCCTTATGCAATGAAGGTGGCAACATTAAACAATAAAGTTAACATCAACAAAATCAGCTCGTTGCTAGTTTTGAGTGTGATGTTGCTAGAGGAGCCCGGTGGTGATGCGTTCACGGACATCCTCCGCGCGTGAGGGGGGAGTTGAGCGCCGAGTGACCGCTAGCTTCATGTCAATACGGGCGCCAGTGAATTAGCCAAGGACGGAAACCTTCCACAGGGAAGGAGGAGAGGGATACGCCGAAAGAAGGGGGCACCAAGAAGGGCTTTCCCGTTTCGACCTTGCACGCCCGATTGCACAGATTCGATCATTCGATGCTAGTTTGGCAGTTTTGGTAGGGATAAATTGCTCGAAGAAGTAAAGCGAACGTCGGCTGTTAACGTTAGCTAGCCGCCGCTGCCGCCATCTCTTTTCCGCTCGCCGTGTCTTCCACATTATGGGGAACGCTGCAACCGCCAAGAAGGGCAACGAGCTGGAGAGCGGTAAGTTCTTTTCGGCCTTTTTTGTGAAAATACAAAATTTAGTCGATTGGCCCTCGCAGAGTTTCCATTTGACAGCTACCTAGCCTGCTGCACTCTGAACCGGTCCAGCTCTGGAGCGAGCAGGGCCTTCATCGCCCCCCTCATCACCAAAACACTCGCTGTTAAATTTCTGTGCAACAAATGACCACAGCGGTGTTACGTATTTGTGTGTTCGTTTGCCCTACACGAATACTTTGCAAGGCCTTTTACAGATAGCAACAAGAGGGTCTTTGCTTGTTGTGATGGCCTCATTGCAGGGTGGGGGGACTGTAACCTCTCATTTTCATTAACAGAGGGCGGACGTCTAGAATTTTAGGCCGGAAATCGATGCATTGGTTGGAATAGCGTAAACCTCCTGGGTCGCTGAAAGGATCAAGCTTGTAGCCCTAGCTAGGCATCTTAGTCTGGCTGCGGGGGTGGACAGAGGGGGGATTAGCCCTCACAAGGCCCCTGTCAGCCCATTTGGAGAGATCCAGGCCCGTGGTCACTCAAATAGTGGACCCAGGACACCTTGGGGGACCAACCTCAAAACCTGACCCCTTTGGGTCCCATCATGGTGCCACATCCATGCCATTCAAATTTCATATTTGAAATCTTTACATTTGTCAGCAGGATAACCATCAAATTGTCAGTTGGAGGCAATGTTGTGAAAATGTGCATCATACAGTATTTCCAAACCCAGAAATTAGCATTTATTTATTGAGATGTTTGCCACATGAGGGGCATTTCAGTCAAGGCCAAAGTCTTAAGTATATTCAAGCTGGCTATAAGGACATCATTCCTGCTGGTCTTATTGTTAACAGTTTGGGTTACAGTGATAGTTTTAGCATCAGTCAATGACCACCTCCATGCAAATACATGGTAAATGTGACATGGTTGTGTGATATTTCCAGACTTGATGCGTTCTTGGGGATTGTTTGAATGATCAAAGGATGATGACCACACCAAGAATCCAAATTTCAAAAGTTATGATTGTAAAGTATATGTTAATAGAGCTGACGATTGGGATCTACAGTGGACTTGGAATATTCCCAAATTCTCACTGAGTGACAGCTTCTTTTCCTTCGAGGGTGTGCCATGGCATCCCCACTTAGAGGAATCACTCACAGGATAAGTCCAACCCAGATCCACTTTTGGCTTGTCTTGCACTGCTTGGGGTATGAAACCTCAGTTTCGCAGCTGTGGTCTCGATTTAAAATCTGCAGCAATAAACCACGAAAGCAAGAAGAGCAGCGCGTAGCTGGCGACTACATTTTTTTTTTCTATTTCACCAGAGGGCTGTGTGGGATGGTTTCAGCCTCAGTCTCCACTGCCACATTTTATTCTTGGCTGCATAAACAGAGCTTCCCCTCTGTGCAGCACTGTGACCAAATATGGTGAAGAAATGACAAATGCCCACTTTCCATTCATAAAGCAAGACCACAGTGCAGACCTCCCTTCACATACACACACAACCAGAGCTTCATTATCTGTCTTGTATATGTTGGGTGTTTGCAATTCATGTGATAAAGGTGCACTTATCACTAGGGATGTCCGATATTGGCTTTTTTGCTGATATCCGATATGCCGATATTGTCCAACTCTCAATTCACCGATACCGATACCGGCCGATACCGATATGTGCGCCGGTAAACGCTTCAGGAGCGCATAGGCACTATTTCGGTGTAACGCAAGCATTACTTTTAGGGATGTCCGATATTGGCTTTTTTGACGATATCCGATTTGCCGATATTGTCCAACTTGCAATTTACCGATACCGATAACAACCGATACCGATATGTGCGCCGGTAAATGCTTCAGGAGCGCATAGGCACTATTTCAGTGTAACGCAAGCATTATTGTATTTTTATCTGTTTTTCATTTTATCGGTTTTAAAGCAAAAAAAATCTGATACCGATATTACATTTGTATGCTAATATCTATCGGACATCTCTAATTACTTTATTTTTATCGGTTTTTATTTTATTGGTTTTAAAGCCAAAAAATCTGATACCGATATTACATTCTTATGCCAATATCGGGCTGATAATATCGGTTGGCCGATATTATCGGACATCTCTACTTATCACCATCGTTGACCGGGTGCTGCTGGTCACCAGCTCTTGGTCTAAAGATAACGGGCATTACTAGCTCGGGAAATTGTGACGTAGCTCTGGGCAAAGCTAATTTGTACCATGGTACACGACACAATTTTTCGTCACCTACTCAAAATTTAATTTAGCACATTCTTTTCTGTAATTGACAATAATTCTTTGATGAAACTATTTCTAAATCCTTTATATATGTTAGATGTAAATTCCGTGCGTAGTGTTACATTTTATGTCCACTTATCTATCTAAACAGTTCTAAAACACTCACATCTCGCCTCCTTCCCTGACCCCAGAATTGTTGTTCTACTAAAGCCTCGCCCCGTATGCGCCGATTGGCCGGGCAGTCGTGCACACACTGAGTCACAATTAATTTGCATATAATGCTCAACATTTCAATTGCATCCTCGGGATAACAAATTCCCCTGTTGAATCAAAATGGAGCATCTCTTGAAATGTCTGCTTCATGCAAGAAATTTGCTAATGAAATACAGAACATGGCCATTATAGAAAGATCGCCACCATGTTTTCGGATGGCACCATAGTTGATCAATGGAAAGCCCTCATGTAACCATCCATAATCGTTAGCTCGCAAAACACACACACACACACTCCCTCTCTCTCTCTCTCTCTCTCTGGTGACACTCCGTATATGTTGTTTTGGGTTGTTTCATTTTTCCTCCGCTGCTCTCTCCATCGTCTCAGTGTGATGAACCCGGTGGTCGCCCTGGGCGATGATGCCCCAGGGAGACTCACTCTCTCAGGGGACGAGGTGATCAGATCAGACCTGATCAGATGTGTATCTCACACACTGAGAGCATTTTTTTACCGTCTGGTCTAAGCGGTGATCCCTGGATTCGGTGCCCTCAACTCCCGCTTAAATCCGGTTAAGCTGACACTTGGGCCCGCTGAGCCGAAGATTTGTCGCCAAGCTCTCATAGACAACCTGGTTACCTACATACTGGCTCCAGTACTTAGAGTCCCGCTTTGTCTGCCACCTGCAGCCTACATGCACACCACAGACAAAATTAAATCCTAGAAAAATCACACACTCAAGTCGTGGTTTTCAGTCTAGATGTTAGAACATTGTGCTAAACAAATGTAACAAACTTTATGGTCATGTGTTGTATATCCCCAATAACCATCCCACACGCAACGTACACACTAGGGCTGGGCGATTTGGCCTCAAAAAAAAATCTCAGATTTTTAAAGAAAAATTCGATTTTTGATTCTTTTTTTTTCAATGCACTTAGAAACAACTGCAGACATCTGACATATTGTCAAAGTGCAACTTAATTGCTGTGGTTGTCCTCAAAGTAAAAACGCATATAAACAATCCAAAATAAGAAGTATATGAGGCTCTGTCATTCAGCAATTTCAAGCTTGATATAATGGACTGTCAGACTCATACGGCTGCATCGTCCGGCTGGACCACATGTCCGTGGTGGCAGAGTAAAACGCCACCTCCTCCAGCTCAGCGGGGATCTTTGGCCGAGTGGCAGTGTACAGGTGAGGCAGCGCTACGCTGGCGAGATACTCGCGACTTGGTACAACGTGTTGCATCTAAAACTTTCAACAAGTGACTACAGCCTCGCTTTTCAACAGAATAAACTGGCAACATGTCTGTGGCAATATAAGACGTGATGGCCTCTGTAATCTCTTTCCAACGCGCTCCATTCTTATCATAAGGCACACAGTTTGTAAAGCTCTCAGGAAGTGTCATTTGCTTTTTAGCCGGTGTGCTAGAGCTGCCGTCTTGGTTTCGTAGCTGGTTACACTTCTCCCATTCTCCGGAATGTTTATTCTTCAGGTGCTGGAACAGATAAGTTGAAATGCTGCTTCCGGTAGCAACAGCCTTTAAACATATTTTACAGCGAGTTATCGTCTGTTGTTCGTCTGATGCATCAAAACCGAACCAGTTCCAAATGGTTGATTGGCA
>OMPJ01030504.1:2593-19332 GCA_900312935.1 Carapus acus
AGCAGCCGGAATGAGGAGAGGGAGCGAGCGGCGAGTTAGCGGCCGGGAAGCTGAGATGATGGATGGGCGGCATTGTGGCATTATGAATGAATTATACCTCCCAAATACCTTGAGCAGTGCAGACTGTCAGCCGGTATCTATACTAATCTGGGAGCAAATAGAGCCGTTTCCACATTAAAGGGGAGCGGCCCACAGAATTAATTGAGCAATCAGGCCATTAGAGGGGAAACATCAAACGCCGCTCGTTTCTGATGCACCTACATTCATCACTGCGGGCCACGGCTCTCCCTGCGTTCTCCCCCGTTTCTGCTCCTCCACTCTCTGCTCCTCTCTCTCTTTCTCTCTCTCTCTCTCTCCTTCTAATGTGGCTCCATCTTCCAACAGATTAGGATTATTGTGACAAGACAAAGGTATCTTTTGTCTTCTCCGTCGCCATGTCAGAGGCGGCTGCATTCATCACGCCTGTCACACACTCTGACGGCTTCCTACCTCCCATACCGACACCCTTTTTGCCTCCAACACGGCCGGGTTGCGTCAACTTTGCGGTGAAAAACATGCAATTGGAAATTTGTCCATTTGGAGAATGTTTAACACTAACGCTGATCTAAACCTGATTGCCGATTTTGATTTCTCTGCACCCGTTTGGCTCAATAGGCGGAAAATATGACATGATGACAGAGAGAGAGGACGCTAACTAGTCTGTTTTGTTTTTATACATGGTGACTTCCCCGCCATGGTTAATCTGATCTGTAACTGGAATTTTGTTGAACATTCCAGGTAGAAATAGTGCAAACGTGGCAACAAAATACAGTATTTCTCAAATGTGTTTAGAATTGTCAGTTTCTGCACACTGAAAATTTAATTTTCAGGCTTGAATTCCTGTAGCCTTTTTATTGCATATCTAGAAAATGTTGCAATCACTGTTACAGGATAAACTGGAAATAAAGCCCCCCAAAAAATGAAGTAATTACTTTCATCCCATTATTATTTTCACACTTTTCTGAACGGCATAGATCCAATATCAGTCACCGCTATACATGCATGTGCATATTGATGAATGTTCATATTCACAGCTCAGTCCTACAGGCGTGAGATTAAGATTAAATCCGGAAGAAATGTCTGCTCAGTAAAACGTCGCTGTGTAATTATCACTCATGCAGCAAATCATTTGAGATAAAAATCAGGTTTTTAGTTTTATAACATTCTCACCATCAATGCACAGTTGTGAAAGGACCGAGATAATTGCTGCAGTGAGGCAAGAATTTGCGTCAACCCTACAAAACATTTGTGCATGTAACAGAAAAAAAAAAATACTACTGTATTATTCACACGTCATTGATTCTATTATTTACACGTCATTGATTCATCAGTGTATCTTATGGAATCCTTTACAAATACATAATTGCAAATGATTCCATATCTAAAACCAATGTTTTATATACAGTATGCATTGTGTATGACTTTGAACATTGTTACTCTGTAGGAAAACAGTGCGGCTCAGGGTCGTGACCTTCCCACAAACATGGTGACCTCCTGCTGGTGAAAATGCTTTTGTGCTGTCAACAAAAACATGTTGAAAGCAAAAAAGTTGATACAGCCAAATTAAAAAAAAAAACGAAAAACAGCCAAAATGTACCTAATCAGCATATCCCACACGTTTGCTTGAGGTTGCACCAACACCGACGGTGTCCACAGCAAAGGACAGAGACAGGCTCACATAGACCGGCGTGTGGCGCCCTCGTGTGGACAAAGTGGAACGGTTCGCATTTTGCACGCCAACTGTGGGACGCAAAACTATTAAACCCACCTAAGTACATCAAACCTTCCGCACGATTCCAACAAATTCCAGTTCTGAAGTCGTTACTAGAGGTCCACGCCTGTTTTGTAGATAGATTTATCCATCCTGCCAAACTTGAGCATCATCACTTCAGGAATCAGGAATCCATATTGTCATGACAGCAATTCATTGGTTCGGTTCACGTGACCCGGAAGGTTGGAAATGAGCGGAACCCCGACCACTGTCTATCCATCATGGCGGCGCCGGAACCTACACAGCGTTTATCATGGAGCTTTTCGACAATGGTTTGACACACGCCGAAAGTCGCGTTAACATTATTTTATTCCAGACCTGCAGTCGTGAACCACGGCATGAGGGAGCAGGTTGGGGTGGATCATGGTAGTTTGGAGTTTTACTTGTGTCTTCACATGCAAGAGAGGCTGTCAAGATACACACAAAACCTCAGCAGGACACCACACCTCCAAACCACGTCAACAAGGGTAAGGGCTGTGTGAGTGAATATAAATGGTTGGTGCTTCATGGACCGTCAGAGTGTGTTTAAATCTTGCATCACCTAATGAATTGTATTATGTCTAAATGTATCGATCTACATTCCACTATTACTTTATATTACATTTTGACATCTGACTATACTTTTTTACTTATCATGTTTTGTTTGGTGCTTTTGTGTTCATACTTATTTCTACATACTTTTGTATAGTCTCATTTATCTCTTGATTTGATTCGTAAGCCTGACTGTCCATGCCATCATTTGGTCATTTGACATCAAAAGTAATGCAAAAGTGGAGTCAAACTCCTTTTTGTGACACATACTTAGCAGGAGATAAGCAACTCAGTTCCAACAGGACCAGGGCTTTGATATTCTAAGTCTCAAGTTTAGGCCCAACTTTTAACATCTCACCATGTCAAAGTAAAGGTGGGGATAACTGTTTTCCTTTATTTGCTTAACTTATGTTCTCGTTTTATAAATGATGGGTAATTTCATCAATATATCTATAAATATCTTTATAACAGAACCTGCAAGTTGAGCGGTTGTGGACAGAGGTGAGGAAGCGTTTGAAGTATCCATTGAAACAGGCTCTGGTGCACCTGCTAGACCAAGAGGTTGTGGACATGGACAACCTCACAAAATTCTGTGTGTCGTTAGGGGTATACGGAATTGTACATGGATTTTTTCGAATCAGTGTACAATTCGTAATTTCGATTTTCCTTTGGAAAACAAAAACGAGAAAACCAGAATCACTCACGTTTTTCATCTTCCCTTATGGAATCAAAATCGAAAATCGAAGAACAAAATGGAAAAAATGCCTGTTTTTTTATTTTTCACTGCTCCACTCGGATCGAAAACACGAACTGAATGTGATTTTATTCTTTCATTGGTCCGGTGTAGGTGACCCGGAAGGTTGGTGATGAGCGCTAACTTGCTAGCACAGCCAAGACCAGCCACTCCTGCCACTCTGATCACCGCCACCATGAACTGTTTGTACGAGTTGTTTAGAGGACCAAATTGCAGGTGAGTCATAGAGAAGAAGACATGACAACTGAGAAATTAGCAGGATTACCCTGGAATATAGTTTCATTATGGTTTCTTAGATCTGTTGAGAACAGCACTGAGCTTTTAGACAAAGCGTGTGCCCGGCATCGTAACCACTCATTGTCTATGCGCCCAGTGGCCGCTCATGGTGTATGATCGCTATTTGTTCAATAGTCTGTGTTGTAACGGCCAAAGCAGTCATCTCATATCTGCACTATTTCATACTGTGTATTGTATGTTTTGTATGCTGTTATTTGTGTTCCTGCTGAGTTTCAAAGTAAATTAATTTTAAGTCCAAAAAAATCTAAATCGAAAAACAAAAATTCGATAAAATGCCCGTTTTTTCTTTTTGCGACTCGGATCGAAAACACGAAATGGAAAACCGGGACTGATTTTGATTTTATTCTTTCATTGGTCAGGTTGACGTGACCCGGAAGATTGGTGCTGACCGCTAACTTGCCAGCACAGCCGAGACCATTCAGTCCCGCCACCCCGATCACCGCCGCCATCAACTGTTCTCACGTCTTGTTTTAAGGATCCAAGTAGGTGACTCTAATAGAGGAAAATATGCTAACTGAAAAAATAAGCAGGATTTTCCTGTTATAAATATTCATTGAGAAACATGTCCAAATTTCTGAGATTTGTTAAGAAGAGCGCTGAGCTTTACTCACAGCCCGCGCTCGGCGCCGTAAACGTTCATTGTGTATGATCGATGACCAGTCTGGACTTTTCTGTGAAATTGCACTCTACTTTTCACCACAAAACGGAGCCTTGTCTATATGTAGCTAGGTGGCCGAGAATCATCGGTGGCCACAGGTAGGGGGCGAGGGTGGACGGGGGGGGTCGTCATTGGCGTCTCCCCCGGGCTGATTTATGCCGCGTTCCAGGCTACTCGTAACTCGTAATTTCCTAGTTAAAAGTGGGCGGGCTCCAGCCAAACCCGTGAACTCACGACTTTGAACTCGATTATTTTATTGTACTCCAACTTCCGCGCTCGGCGTCACGCAATATATTTCTCGTTCCTAAAAATGACAGCCCAATAGAAGACGGCGGTGCCTGGAACGACTTCAAGTGGTTTGACTCGTGAATCTCGAACCCTTTAATTACCAGTAACGAGTAGCCTGGAACGCGGCATCAAAGCGCCCCAGTGACGTCACTGGGAAGCGACAGTTAAACGCCGTCAAGGCTGTCAGTTTTAAGTTGTTTGCCCCGTACGCCGGGACAGCATCGGCTGATATTTCCTCGCAATCCGGAGACGAGGTGTCCGCGGTGTTCCGGGATCAGGCGTAAGTGATTTTACGTTCACATATTTTGTCTGTTGGAGCTCATTTTGTTTTGGATGCCCGTCGTTTTATTTGACATTGATCCGCAGGGGAGATAGCCCCACCTAAACTCTTCGACGGGCTGGTCTCGGTGAGTGATTGGCACCCCGCACCTAAGTGTCCATGGTGGCTGGGTATACTCCATTGGTTTGACATTGAGTGGCTTTTGTTTTGGAGAAAGGCCACTGCTGTTGTCTTTTTGGTTAGCTTTTGCTGTTTTGGGGATCTTCTGTTGCCCTCAAGTATTGTATTTGATCCGTAGATGCCTCCAAATTTTCTGTTCGAGAATAGTATAGTTTTGTTGTGAGGGGGAGTGAGTTTTATTTGACTTTTTTTTGTACGGCCAAATACTCTGTCGGAAGTAATGCTGATCTCCCGTGGGGAGACGGTCGGGAGTATCATCACCGATGATACGAATGTAGCCATATTTCCCGGGGCCGATGGTCAATTCAGACCAGTCGATCTCATGGCGAGGGGTCCTGGTGTGGTCCACGGTGAGAGTGAGGATGAGGGGGAGCCATCCAGTGCCTCTTCCTCTGGACCATACAATCCCACTCCATTCTCCCTCCACCGCCCACTTCGTGCTGCTGCAGGTTCAGCTTTACCTGCAAGGCCCTCTCCTGTGGCACCTGTGGTGGCAAAGACTTTTCAAAGGAATCAGAAATCTTTTATTGTCATTACAGCAATTGAATTGTGTCATGAAACTAAGGTGCTACATTCTGGTGCAAGTAGTTTGAGTAGAGAAAAGGAAGAGGACGAAATAGAGGATCTATATACAGAAGAATATAAAAATATATATACATTATAAGGTGACCAAATATGAGTGTCTATCAGTCAGTCAACAATAGCTGCTGTGAATTTGATGCACTGTCTATATTACAAGAATTAACAATGAATTAAACAGAGCTATTTTCATTTTCAGGACCGTCTTGGTTGCTGATACTGTGGATGGCAGCCTGGAACCAAACAAAAACATGACAGTTAAATTCTCTGAATTTGAGGTGTCTGTCATGGGCATCGCAAACACAGTTAATGAGGCTGTTGAGGTTTGAAAATTGTATTCTTTGTTATAAAGTGTCTTTGAATAAAGTGTTTTCTTTTCGTCTATTATAAAGTGTCGTGTCAAAGAATTTTCTTTTCGTCTATTATCAAGGATGAGTTGACCTGCTCTGTTCTATTTATATGTTGTAGGCTGGATGGTACAGTGGTTAAAGTGACTGACTATAGCGCAGGGGGCAGGAGTTCAAACCCCACTCAGAGTGTACATTCGCCCAATGACTACAATGCTGGGGGGGTGTCTTCACGCCTTCCCTGCTTTTTTATTTCATACATTGTGTTAATGTTGTTAATATACTGATAAACTTGAATTAAAGAAAGTTTTTTTAAAAAGTCACTTTATTTATTCACTTTACTTTTTTCTACAACACTAGAAAACCTGTTTTAATGCATATGTTCGGTGCCCTTGAGTGCCAAGAAAGGCGCCTTTAAATAAAATGTATTATTATTATTATTATTATTATTATTATTATTAAAACACTAACAACACACCACTTAATTTGACGACCATATCAACAACATTTAAAGACTATATGTTAATACCTAACCCCTACTAAACTCACCTAACCCCTACTAGGGCAAAGCACCCTCATTAACAACTATATTATCAACTATATTATGTTAAAATTAACTATATTACATTAACAACAACATTAACACAATGTATGAAATAATAACAAAGGGGGGGGGGGTGAAGACATCCCCTGCAGACCTTGTGTCCTGGCTCCCCCTTGCTGTAGCATTGTAGTTAAGTGGATGTTTGCCCTTAATATTTCAGTCACTTTGAATGAAAAAAATTATGATTTCACATACGAGCAAGGTACAATCTCAAGGTACCGCTGTATATGATGTCACTCACAAACGGAACGTTCAGCCAGTCACGCTGTCATCATTATCATGATCAAACTACAACATGGTGTACCTTACCTGAGACAAAGTAGATGTCATCAAACTTGGGAGTGAGGTCATCAGACTGGGAGTGAGGGCACGGCCCTGGTGGTGGTGAAACTACGCTGTCCTTGGCAACGGGGAACACCGATGATGTCATATCTGCTCATGATGGAGGACATCCAAATGCCTGGTGAAAGAAAAAGTTCTTCAGGCTTCCCTCACATCTTTTTCTTTTTGTGTAGATGTTCACACATTTCTGTGCTGGTTGTGTTTGCCATCAGCAGTCTAGCCGCTTACCCCGTCGATGATGTGAAATTGTGTGTGATGAGACTTCAGTGGCACGGACAGTAGAGGGCGAGGTTTAGCCACCAGGGGACAAAATAACTCCAAGGCCGCATTTCAGTGCAAGGCACTCAACTCCCAAGGGCCTTAGCGGGCAGCCATTGCTCCTCAAGTGATGAGGAGGGGTCAAATAAGGTGAAACAGTCCCTCTCAGAACATACATGTACAGTATATAAATGTTGCATTGATTAGAAAAATAAATTTCCATAACAGTTTTTTTTTTTTTTTTTTTAAACATCCATGATAAATCACTTGATAAATCACAGTCACTATTTAGGACATATGCAAAGAGTGATGATTGATGCAATCATACAGACACAATAAACTCATAATATATGCATACTGTCTGTCACAAAATGCAGTACATTGATCTTACATTCATATTTCTCCTCCCATGATGACATCACTCAACATCACACACTCAACAGCGGGCCGCAGAAGCAGCAAACCAGCTGCAAAGCTGCACTGCAAGCTGCAAACCAGCTCAGAGGATTCAGACTAAATGAACAATTGCCACGAATACAGGTAACAACTGTGTGGTCTCACGCACTACTACTGCTAATGATAACAATGACAACTAGCAATGATAACTACAGAATTTATTGCTCAATATTGTTACAATACAATTGCAATTGTAATGCAATAATGTAGTGTACCATGCAATACTTATGCTCTGTGCAATACTTCATTGCCGTACTTTATATATACAGTATCTGTATGTTGCACATACAATACAATACAATACAATTTAACCACACAACCACACACCACACAACATCCATATGTTGTGTGGTGGTGACAATCATAATGGGATTGCATCTCTATATAAGACACTTTTCTGGTATATACAACTCTCTTATTGCACCTATATCATTATCAGTTATTATTATTAGTTAGAGTATCCCCAAGGCTCTCTTTCTATTTCTAGTTACTTCACTCCTGCTCTGTTTCTGTTTGGTCCTTTGGCGCTGCTTTAGATTTCAATATTCTGGTTGAATAGATCAATAATCTGCTGACATTAGTTCCTCATACAACATGAGACTGAGGTCAGAGGTGAAAGTTGAGAGTTTGCAGTTTCCTGAGGAAACATGTTACACGAGAGGGAGAGAACAGTGTGTTACAGCTCTTACAACTCTGGCTGGAGCTGTTGTAGAGTAACACATCTGTAAGATTTCTGCAGGAAATTTTCTGCAGTCATACTTAAACACTAATTATTCTCGTTATTTTAAAATTCTAATTATTTCTGCCTCCAAAGGCGACAGCAGGAATGTCGCTCAATAAATTCACCAAGCCAACCGCCTCCATCTTCTCAGACTGAACCTGGTTAATGGTTAATGCAGGATGACCCGAGCTGAGGTCTTCTCCTGTTAAACTTTGACCCACATCGCTCTGGCTACAGCCAGCAGGGGGCGGCAAACAGCTCTCTGAGGTCTTTATAGTCCTGGTTGGGCCTCATGCCCCTTTGACACATTTGTTGCTGCTATCGTTGTTATTGAGAAGTTTTTGTTTTGTTTTGTGTTTTAGAGAAGCGTAAAAAGTTGCGGAAACATCATTCGAACAATTTTCTAATTTACGCAGGGTTATAAAGATGCACACACCCGCACGAACACACATGCACGCAAGCGGGCGTACACACCATACACAAACATATATGCACACACTCTGAATTACAGATATCAGATTGCACGGAAACGTGAAGAAAGTTAACTGTTATGTGACCCCTCTGCTTTTACCTTTACGTAAAGTCGCTTTAATAAGTCTTTCTGATGTTACTTAACTTGGGCCTACAGGCGGAGCCGCAGTTCAGACTAGGGCAGTTTCTTCCTCGCCATATTTCAGTGGCGCTCAATGGTCCGCCTAGTGGTCGGAGGCTGAAGTCAAATCTATTTTATAACTTTTAAACTGACATATTTGCTTGTGCGAACACGTAGGCCTATTCTTAGCCTGCACGGTATCAAAACGAGAAACTTGTCTCGATGTGCTACCGATGCGGTAAAAGAAACATTTAGTCTCTGTCGAATTGGGTGACGTGCCCTGTCTACACCGTTGCCATCGCAGTGAATGCAGCGCGGTGAACACGCCCCCTGATCGGTGTCATAACCAATCCGTTTACAAAGAACACCAGATAAATCAGCGTTGGACCAATCAGCGTTGACATGCAAATTTTGTCCTCGGTGCTTTGTAGCCGGCCGGCTTTAGTACGAAGTTGCCAGATTCGTCGCTCAGTTGCAGCACAGAGCTCGAACTCTATGAACCGGCGTGTCGTCCAGAAGCGACGGGGAAACACGACTCCGAAATCTAAGCGGAATTTGGATTTTATGTACAACATGACATTTGAGGAGCTTAGTGGGGATTATTCTCACGAAAGGTAAATAAGATACCAGCTTCAGATTGGTTAATTTCACGCATTTTATCCTTGCAATCGTCCACCTAACGCGACAATCGGTCGTTTGGGCTGTTGAATGCAACGCAAACAGTGATGGAGAAGTGTGTGACATTTTGTCGGCTTTATTGCAGGCTGCTGCACATTTAATGAAAAATTGCGTTGCAGCGTCACAATGTCATCTTCATGTCGCAGCTTTGTTTTCACCGCGGTTCATTTACGTCGCAAAACTTGTTTGTTGTGGTCGAATCGCGGATGTTTTGCATCAATTAACAACAACGACATGTGAATAGTTGCATGATGCGTAAGAAGGCGACCAAAATAGGTCTGCACACTGAAAACCGGAATAAATGGCGATGTATCTGATGTATTTGCAGAATGGATTCTGTTGCCAGCGCTTTGGAAGAAGTTCTGACCGCGGCACTGCGTCAAGGCTGCATCACAGTTGGCGTGTACGAGGCCGCCAAGTCCCTGAATGTGTAAGTGTGCAGACCTGGGCGCAGGTCCTGACCTGCGAGCTTACATGGAAAAAAAAGGAAAAAAAAGTGGAAGTATCTGTGCAACTCAGGTCGCTCACGCTGCGTCTCTCTTCCTCCCTCCTCCAGCGATCCTGACAACGTGGTCCTGTGCATCCTGGCCACTGACGACGAGGACGTGAAGGACGTGGCCCTGCAGATCCACTTCACCCTCATCCAGGCCTTCTGCTGCGAGAACGCCATCAACATCCTGAGGGTGAACGACACCAGACGCCTGGCCCAGATCCTGGGTGTAGGAGGGGGGAAGCAGAACGGGGGAGAACCTGTAGACCTCCACTGTGTCCTGATCACCGTAAGTGTCTCCTCACATGCAGCTTTTCCCAGCACAAACTGGTGTCGTCCTCATGACGGCTGCAACATGTCAAACTGACAAAAAAACTGAACAAGTAGGGCAGTATCTGTTTTGGGTTATGCAGCACAGGTGTAGATATACAGAGTAGAAACAGGTAACGCTGCGTGCACACTGAGTGAGCACAGCACTTAGTGGTACCGAATACAAATAGATACAGTAAAATGCAAAACAGTGATTTGTATTTAAAATGCGCCTTTGAAGGTGAGTCACCTGAGGGATTTGAACAACAGCATGCAAAGTTAAGCATCTGCATCTGTTTGCATGAGGTCGACCTCATCACTGTTTGCGGGACCTGCCGCGACAAGTCCTTCTAAGAAACGCTCTGCTTCCTCACGTCACCTCTGAGGAATTGCAGTTGCGGGAACTCTGCGGCGGTTTAGCACGTCGCCAGCGCGAGGGAGAGGGTGTGTAATTGCAGAACGAGAGAAAAAGCTCAGCCTGAAACGTGCCGTCTGTTCTTCCGTCTGGCAGAATCCCCACTCCTCGTCCTGGAAGGAGCCGGCGCTGAGCAAACTGAGCCGCTTCTGCACGGAGAGCCGCTGCATGGACCAGTGGGTGCCCATCATCAACCTGCCCGAGCGATGAGGAGCCGGCGTCACCCCCCCACCCTTTATCCTGTGGATACCTGTGGATCCGAATCCCTTAGACTGTTGACTGGGGGCCAAAGGGCGGCTAATTATTCTCGAGGGGGCCCAAACTGCGTGCCACCTTCCTTTTAAAGCAATGTGGGATTGATTTCCATGTAGACGGGCCTGTCTGGGAGCAACCGAGACGGGACGTGGAGGCACCGGCGTCGTAACGAGGTGGCAATCGACAGCGTGCGTGCGTGCTTTAAAAAAAAAAAAAAGAAGAAGAAGAAAGGAAGGAAGAAAAACCGGCAGAGCTGCACGCCGCAGGAGGAAGTGGTGATTTAGTTTGGTGAGACCTCTGTGAGGGCCCCAGACGTCTCCACCTGTGGAGCGGACCAACAACACCCCCCCTCACCCTCACCAACCCCCCCAGTGTCCCCCTCGGGCAAACTGAGCACTTGTTGAAAACACTGGAACTTTGCAGTTTCTTGCATTTAACTTTATGAATTGTGGACAATGTTCTTGTTATTCTAATTTAAAAAGGGAAGGGCTGGACATTCAATGAAGACGCTCTGTGTGTTTGGTGTTTCCTACGTCACGTGGGTTTTGCCACGAGTTTAATAGTTCCTTTTGTTACAAATTTAAGTTATTTCTAATGATATTTAAGTGTATTTATGTTTTTGCTTTTTTTCTACCTTCAAATATGTGTAAGTGGCTAATACACACACATGCATTGTAGTTAATAAAAAGTATTTTTGGAGCCAAAAGCCACATACGTCTTTGCGTTTTGCCTTTTCTGGAAATCCGTCCGGGCGGAGGTGAATCCGGACCTCCAGCCGTTGTTGGGAGTCACGTGCGGGTGACGGGGGGTCAGCCAGGCCGCGTTGCCTTAGTGGCGTTTTTTTACACTGAATAGAACAATAACTTCCATGGCTGAACGCCGTTCTGCCTCGGTCAGCAAGGCTGCGCTCATTCATCCGCGCCGGCTTTTCACCGATTATCAGCGATTTGCTGGTGACGCTTCGGCCCGCAAAGTCACCAGCTGACTTTCTTTGATTCGGAAAAAAAAGAAAAAACATGCCCGTGTCAAACGAGTCCCTCTGAGGGGAGCCGGGCTGCAAAGCTAACACCCGAAATTAAGTCAGAAATAGCCGAACGGAGCAGTTGGTGTAATTAGGGGTTTGCCACAGGCCTTTCCCACCACACCGCTGCAGGCCGAGCGTGAGCGTCGCCCGCAGCTGCTGCGGAAAACCGTCTCTTTGGAGGGGCCGTGTTCCCGCCGAGTCACGGGTTGGCGTCGATGTCAGGCGAGGAGGCGTCACGCCAGCGATCCGCTCTGGAAGTGCAGAGTCACGGTTGCGTGTGTGCGTGTGTACGCATGGCCGCTGCCGCTGCCGCTGCCGCCAGTTGCACAAGCCTGAATTGACCTTGAACTTCAGATTTTATGTAAGCGATCAACTGACTGCTCCCAACACGGCCCGGCTCAGGGTCACGGCGAACTGGCCCAGGAGATGGAGGATTACTCGGATACTGGAGATAGCACAACAATCTACCAGTTTAGAAAACGTAAACAAAGCAGCGTTAGCGGGCGAGCTGTGCAGGGCTGGTGCGGAGGTTAGAATTGAAGAAACAAAACAATACGCAAAGTCCAGTGGTGTAAAAATCACGTTTTAGCAGTCAACCGGTATAATTACTTCAACTGGGGGGTGTAAGAACATAAACCGAAGAGGCTAATTAGAGGAAATTACAACAACATGACTCAACAGTGTCATTGTGATGGGCTGCTGATTTACAAAGTGACCTCCATCTTATACTAACTTAGCCTTTAGCTTGCTGTTGTCTAAGTGGGTCTTCCAACCATTTTTCCCCTTCTTTGTGGATTATTTTATAGATTTAATCATCTATTAATCAAAAATTCCAAAGCTTTGTGGGGGGAAAGTATGTATGGAAGCCAATCTACATGTATCCTTTACCTCTCCTTCACACAACATACAACTCACGCAAATGTAAATAGTCTTGTTTTCTATATTGTACTGTATATTGTCCTTGTGTTTTGATATCAGTAAACAACATTCCAAACACCATTCTGCTCGAATTGGTGTTCCTCCAGAGAGACCTGAGGCGTGTTTGGCACTTTGTCCAAGTGTTTCCTGTAATCAAAACTCCATTCTGTCGCAACACGAAACCGATTCTCATCACACAGCATGGGGTCAAAGGTCACTCGGCAGCTCCGTAAGTGTGGCAGAATGTGTGTGCACTGGGCGGCGCTTGTACGTGTGTGCGTGTGTGTGTGTAAGGTCACCTGGCTGCTGTCCTCAGGGTGTGACTCTCAGGGTGTGGAATAGTTATTATCAGAGGGAAAAGGTTATTTTAAGCAGGCAGTGATGTCAGACCCACGTGGAGCTCCGGGCCGATTGTGAAACACACGGGTCGGAGCTGCGTGGAGGCGGCGTTACGCTCAGGTTTGTGTGCCACAGAGCACAAAAGCAGCACGCTGGAGTGGAAGAGCAATCGTCGGCTCAAGGTCGAGATTGCAAAACAAAGGTCAGAACTCATAATGGAGCCCCGAACAAGGCCGGTACGCCAGGGTTTGACCGTGCCCAGGTGTGTGATGTCATCAGGATGTGGCTCCGCCCACCTGGTGGTTCGGGATCCCCTGCTGAGATGAATGTGAGGCAACAGCTCCACAACCAGGAACTGTTCTCACAACAGATGTAAATATATCAAATAAAATCAAATAAATGAGTAGACACATGAATACAGCAGAGGTAAATGAAAAGCAGGTGTGAAATAAAAACAACATGCTCACACTGATGAAGAATTCAACCAGTAAAGGGGATGAAACACTTGAAAACGCATCAAAAACATATTTGAGAAGTCAGCATGGAACATCAGATATCAAAATTGATGGAATGATGTAGTTGGGTTATATAATCAGATGTTGACATGTTTATCGTGACTTCATTTGGTAATCTCTCTCCTCTCATGGCCCCCCTCTTTCTTTCCGTCTCTCGCTCTCTCTCTCTCTCTCTCGCCCTCTCCCTCCCCATCCTTCCTCTCCCCCACATCAGCACATTCCTGCGTTCCGACGCTGTGACAGGCGGACAGCGCTGCGACCCAGGCTCGGCCCGGAGAGGCCGACCTTCCCCAGCGCTGCTCGCTGGCTGAGCGGGATTATGGAGGGTCGGGAGCTGCACGGGGGGGACAGAGACGGAGAGAGAGAGAGAGAGAGAGGGCGAGAAAGAGAGAGAGGGCGAGCGCCACACATTTCACCACCAACGTGTATGTGTGTGTGTGCATACCCGCGGGAGTGCTGCTGCTGTAGAATTCTCCTCATCAGGACCCGATGAGTGGTTTGGAAATCAAATCCAAACGTTGCATGCAGCCTGAGAATTTACCATCACACCATTCATCGTGAAGCACGTGAGCACTGTTGTTTTTCTCTGCCTGAGCTGCGCTGAAAGTAAAGATTAATTCGCTGATCCAGCAGCTACCGTGGGAAAGTTGGATTTCAGATTGTCACACCAGCACCTGAGGAAGTGTGTAGCAACAGCAAATATCCCAAGAGGGTTTTTTTGGGGATTGTTACAGCAGATGATGATGAGTATTACTCCTCTTTGTTTCATCTATCATGTGCAGCTCACTATTTAAGAAGATGTGCATGTAACAGCTGACTACAGACAAAGGAAAACAACCCTCGAGCCCACGAGACGTTTCCCTCAAGTCCTTCCTGGAGACTCAAGATCGGAAATCCAGGGTTGGCATTTTCTATTTTTAGCTCTGCCCCGTCCTCCCGTTTCCGACAGCCGGCTGAGAAGTGTGAGGTCGCCGCCGTCCTCGCCGAGGTATAAATAAAACAACCAGAACCTAATGAGAGGAAGTGGACTCGGTGCCACAGATAACAGCCGCCACCCCCCGACCACACACACACATACACACACACAACTCGACTCACGGGGATCAAAATGGGCGATAAGACAGAAAAATCTGTTGTTTCTGTATCTTGTCTGTGTTTAGACAACATATCCAATCAGTGATCTTACTGATGATTTCTGCGGGGAGGATCCAAACAAGCAAAGTAATTCAAAATAAAACAAAACAAAACCTCAAAAGCTGGATGCACATTTTTGCCATCTGAAAACATGGCTCAGCCTCAATAGTTGTTTTCCCCCCACAGAGACAAACACTACGCTGTACTGTAGGAACTTTTCACTTTATTAATCATAGTTAACATACAAAGGTTTGTATATTAATAAAGGAGTTTCCACGTGTAAATTCTGACAGTCGGCCTGTCCGTGGCATGCCGAGGCCACAGCCAAGTGGCTGAATGGACATAAATGGCGATGCCGACCTGTTTTCTGGTTATTTAGAGGCATACAGGAATGGTTTATTGCAAGTAATACAGATTGACTGTTGGACACAATCATAAAAATACAATCTGATAACGATAACACTCGATCTTTCTGATTTGAAGACCTGAAAGTACCATTTGGAGGAGACTGCCACACACCAAAAAACGACTGAAAACTGGAGCACCAGGCGATCGGACACGATTAAACTTGTTTTGCTAGTGACAACACGAGGACGAAACAGCGGCACCACATCAGTACAAATCACCGTCGGCACAGGTAAAAACATTGAATAGAAACTTTGATTTTCTCCCAAGAGAAAATACTCGCTCCATAAACCAGATCTTCATCCTACCAGGCACACGCACAAGTAAGGCTTCAAAGTGTGACAATATTTAAAATCGACGCTTTTCTCATCAGCTGTGTTATCTCGGAGGAGGAATGTGGCGGAGAGGAGTGTGCGACAGTTACCGCAAACACACGCGCTGGTTGTGTCGGCAGAGACAAACGCTGTGCTTCTCGTCCCCTTTGCGTACCTGTGGGGACTCAACTTCTCAGAGGAAAGTGAGAGATTCTCATCTTGGGGTCCAAATTAAAAACTAAACACTGATTTAGCATTCGCGACGCTGCAGGTTGTGCCTGTGGGACCGACGTGTTGAGCGGGCCTCATGTATCAGCTGTGTGATAGATGAGGTCCGAGACCATTCACGGGTTTAAAAATCCTCGAGCAGAGCGCAGGAAGTGATGGAAAATGAGCTGTGGCGTAGCCGAGGAGCTGAGCTGAGGACCACTCCGGCTTCAGTGGAAACCTGTCGGCGTAATGACTCGCAAACTTGGCAACAGACGCCGCCGCCGCCGCCGCCGCCGCCCCTGCCGCCGCCTTATAATCACGCAGCAAACACAGGGGCCCGGAAAATGCTGGATTGTCACGGACACGAGGGGCAGCCGAGGCCACAAGGCGTCGAGGGTAGAATACTCAAACGCCACTCACAAATTTAGGACATGCAGGCATAGCGGAGTATTCCAAAGACACACACCTGCAGGAGGAGGAGAGGAAACGACAGCGGTGCTGCCACGAGTGGCAAGTGGAGAGTTTCTCCTCTTTGGCCGTCCTGGATGATTTGGCTTGTCCTGACCTCACACATCAGACATCTGGTCGTTGTGTAGATTCATGTTGGAGACCAGAGGGAAAAAATAACGTAGCAAGGCTGCAGGACAAAACTGCAAGACAGCCTAGGGCTGGTGCTCAGAAGTGGGAGATGCTACCAGAATTGTAAACACAAAAGTTGGGACAATTCAAATGTTGCCAAGACAGAGAATTTCGGCTACACGAATGTGTTGCGATGAAAACCAAACAAAACAGAGAAACGGTTTAACAGTCGAAGCCCGAAAGAGGCGGACGTAGTGCAGAGCAGCGTCTGTCCGTGATGAGTGCTGAAAGCTGAAAATGCTCGGGAAACCCCCACAACAAGAGCCTGACAAGGACTTGCGAGGTCAGAGGTCAAAGTGAGCAAAGAGAGGAAAATCAAAAAAGAAGAGAAAGAGAAAATCTGCCGGTTGAAATGCGCAATAGTTGCAGAACATGAACAAGAACATGTGATCCACCG